>JARWLC010000015.1:41970454-41975454 GCA_033318265.1 Phyllotis vaccarum | reverse complement strand
TCTTTCCTCCAGGGGTTCATCCTAAGAACTAGACTCCACAGAAGTGCTATAGATACCCAGAGACTAACTTAGAAGGAAGAAGATACCCATGTCAACAGCAGCATGTGCAGATAGAACACTGCCTGCACACTCACCATCACAGTTACTCTGAGGGAACTTACACCAGCCTACTCTCTTTTGTAGCTACTAAAAAAGGAATCATTTGAATTTCTCAGTGTGTGTGTGTGTGTGTGTGTGTGTGTGTGTGTGTGTGTGTGTGTGTGTGTGTGTAAGAGGACAACTTGGGGGAGTCCCTTATCTCATTCTACTGTGTGAGTTCCAGGGGTCATATTCAGATGATTGAACTTTGTGGCAAATGTCTTTACCTGCTGAGTCATCTTCCTGGCCTGTCTTTGTGGTTCTTAATGGCAGTGATACTGGGCATGAAGTAATACTCTCCTCTAAGCTTCATATGTATATTAATATGCACAGTCTTAATATAGGCTGGGAGATGGGCTATGAAACGGCTACACACAAATCATACAGGAAGTCACACTGTATTCTGTGAAGCGAACCCAATCTTATGCCACAGCAATGAGGCCTCCCTTTTTGGAGGAACCACTCTGCTGTTATTTCTCTTTCCTAGAGTTCCTTGTACCAGTTTTCTCACTCCATCATGAAAGGGCTATTTATAACATAGAGAGAGCTCAGTGTGATTGGAAACCCTGACTCATCCTGTCTCACTTTCAGTAAGGACCTAGTGTGAACATTTGCCTTTTTGACAGTGCTTGGTATTTACCGTGGGAAATAGAGGTGATCAAATTCTAGTTCTAAGGCGCCAGGAAGAGCTGGACAGAATTTTTGTAACAATAATATTCTTAAGTTATATCTCTGAAACATTTTCTGCTGCTCAGTAAGTATTATCAAGTATAATTATAGTAATAACAATGTTTAATGCAAATTTACCAAATACTAGACTATGTAAATGATTTACATCTATCAACACACTTATTTCTCAATACCACTTAAAGGCATTAGATTCTGTTTGGGTGTTACCTTCGGGGAAGAGCTGAATGGCCAGGGATTTGAATTGTACATATGAATGGAGAGATATAGAGTGGGAGTGAGTGACTTACTTACCTACACTGAGTGACCTTTTGGATCTAGCAGCTCTTGTCTGAGGAGATACAGCAGACCAATGTCAAGGCAGGTGAGAATTAAAAATAAAGTGAAAATCCAAGTATGTAGAAATATTATTGCCTTGACTCTGATCTGTGAGTTTAGATGTGGCCCTAGCCATGGACAATGCCTTTCTAAAAGTGCTGGAACTCTGTAATGTTGAGCAATGGTGATAGAGGAATGAGGGGTGTGCACATTCTTTCTATTCTTCTAGAACTTGGAAGCATGACTGATCCCTGAACTGCATTATGATTTCCCCTGGAATATTTGGATGATTAAGTTAGGATAAGGGTGACATTTAAAAGAGAACAATAGTAGACTTCCTGATAGAGAAGTTCCAGCAACCACCTGCAAAGATAACAGAGGTGTTTGTTAATTCTGGACACTGGAAGGCAGCCTCACCTCCACAGACACTGGAAGGCAGCCTCATCTCCACAGACACTGGAAGGCAGCCTCACCTCCACAGACACTGGAAGGCAGCCTCATCTCTACAAACTAACACTTGCACAGGTCACTGCTTTGTCCAGAATTCTCATGGCTTTTCATTATATTCACCAAAATGCTCACCTTTCCCATTTCAGCCACAATGGTGCCCCATTTCCAGCTGTTTGGGGATCCAATATGAATCTTTTGTTGGAGCAAAGTGATCTCATTTTTTTGTTTCCTAAACACAATGTGCTTCCCACTTTGAAGCTTTGGTTTAGAGTTTTGTAAAATTGAAAATAGATTCTTCTCTTATCCAATACATCCCCACCACAGTTTCCCCTCCCTCGGCTCTTCCCAGCCTCCCTATCTCTTCTCCTGATCAATCCCTTCTCCAAATCCCATCAGAAAAGAACAGATCTCTGGGACACACCAAAACTCGACAAAAACAAAATACAACAGGACAAGGCAAGAACCCTTCTGGAGGAATCGGACCCAGCAACCACATAGGAGGAAAAGAGTTCCAAGAGCAGGGAAAACCCAGAGATCCACCCTTTCCTACAGTCAGGAGTCCCAGGGCACATACAGGCTCACAGAGCTTAGGCTGGGATTTACTGAGCAGCTCTTGAGAACAGGAACCCCACCCTTCCCTGTTCTAATTGTAACCTCCATTTGCTCAAACCATCCTTCTCTCCATAAAGCTACGTTTGGCTACATGAATCTCCTCCTTCTATGAATTCCAGTGACATTTGCTGCTTACATTGTTTCTTTGCTTCTGTAAGAAAAAGATGGCCAGTTATCGTGAAATATCTACTTGGCATATGTGATGGTTTAAATGAGTAATGTCCCCATAGACACATGTATTTTAACACTTGATTTTCCATAGATGGCAGTGTTTGGGGGAGGTTGTGAAAGCTTTAGGTGATATACCTTAGCTGGAGGAAGTAAGTCACTGGGGGGCAGACTTTTAGGGTTCATGGTCTTGCCCCATTTTCTGCTTATTGTCTGTGTTTCCAATGTGTGATCCCTTTCTATTGTTGGGAACAGGCAAAAGCACCTTGTCCTAAATACTGCCATTTTGACTTCAGACTCCATTTACCTGTATGGAGAAACAAAGTTCAGGTTCCCAAGGGCAAGGGAATCAGGGAACCTTCTAATATCCGATCCTCTTCCTTAAACCATAGAAATGCTTCTTTATTCTCTAGAAACCTCATGGCTGTTTCTAACAACAGAAATAGCAATCGAATCTGATTGAACTGAAAAACTTGCATTGCATGTCAGGTGACAGTAGCGGGATACTTAAGGAAAGACCCTGATCTTTGAATTTTGATTGGTGAAAATTGTAACTGTAATTTGGCAACAAACGTTTAAGATTTTTATGCTTAAATATTTGCTTCAACTGACATTCATCATTGTGACTCTGATTAATCAGCCTCTTCCCTTTCTCAGCTTCCTTTATGCTTCCCTGTATTAAATCTTGCCTTTTGGTAACTTCCTGTGTCTGCTTAGGTTGATTCAGTCCTGGACCACGACACTATTGACATATCTTTCATGAATATCTGGCCCTCTGGAACCATACGCCAAAACAAACTCTTTCTTAAATTGACTTGATTATAATATTTTATCATAGTAACAGAAAAATAACTAACCTAGTGTGTATACAACTTTTATTCTCATCAAACTTGAAGTCTGAGAAGACAAGATGAAGATTTTTTTACTTTTTTCCCCCCCTATTGTATGATGACATGGCAGAAGAAAGGAAAATCGCAGTTGTCTCAGACTCAAATTTCATTCTTGGCTCTGCCATTGTGATCTTAGGTAACTATTTTTAAAGCACTAGGTTCTTCATCTACAAAACTGAATTAATAATAACACCCTCAAAGGGTTAATATGAGGTAATAAAGTACCAGACACATGTAAATTACTTACTCATACGTCTTTTTCAATCAAGTGGCCAATTCCACAACCATTTTTAGCTAAACACTGAAGGTAAAACCATGTCAGTAACTTTATGAAAGAATGCCAGAGTATTTCAAAATGCTTAAACTTCACTTTCAACTTCTCTGTCAAGCTATGTCTAGCCTTCTTTCTGAATGTCATTCGTTTTCTGAAGCAGCCTGGATGCTACTATTGCACATCACAGAGAGATATCATCTACGGTGTTAGAGTCTATTCCCACAGTGATCTAAGTTTTCAAAGATGTTCTATTTGCTATCTCTTATTATGGAATAAATTGTCTTCCCCCCCAAACCTCTGTGGCTTAATATAGTGATCATTTTTTATAGTAAGCAATTCTGTCCCAGGGTTATCTGGGTCAAGAATTTAGGATCATCTCACAGTATTGTAGTCACATGCCACCTGGGGTTGCTGAAGTCTTGGCATGAGCTCGTTAAATTGCATTTATATGGTGATCTCCTAAAGTAGATATTGACCAGCAGCCTCTATTATTCTTCCATGGTTGTTGTTATGGAGTTATTGCATGAATTATATCTGGCATTATAATAAAAATCCAGAGTCAGATAGTAGGGGAAAACTGAAACATCGGTGAGACAGAGGAGCAAGCCACATGCACTTCTCACCTAGCCAGCTTCCCAGGCTGCAAAGTTTATCCTGTCTCCATGAACCCTCTGAGTCCTCAGTGGAAAGAGAGCACAGGCAAAGAGAAACTCCCTCCTGTTTCCTCTTTTCCCACCCAGCTATCTCACTTATGCCTTCAACTTAGTACTAGGATTAAAGGTGTGTGCCACCTCTGCCTGGCTCTGGCTTGGAACTCACGGAGGATATCTGCTTCCTGAGTGCTGGAAGTAAGGGTGTGGTCACTACTTCCTGACCTTCAAGGCTTGGCTCTGTCCTCTGATTTTCAGAATGACTTTATTAAATATATCACCACATGGTGTTGAGTTTTTCCTATAGTATATAAATGCATTATCCCAAAGCAAATGAACTGAGAGATCAAGATAGAAGCCCAAATGTTACTCTCAGAAGTCACACATTGTTATTTCTGCCATAGTGACTTGGTCATATGGGGTGGTCCTGATAAATCTGAAGAGGAAGCTGTTTAGGTCAGAGTATGTGAAAACAAGGATCACTGTAGATTATGTTTAGAACTGATTACCAAAGGCTAACAACCTCTACTCTCCAGGGATTCAGGTGCTTCCTACTTAAAACCATATCTACCTCCTTCCTTAAAGACTCTCAAGTCTTATACTGTTATTTCTCAAAGTATTTTCTCAAAGTCTACATTAGCAACATTACATCAGTCAGGTCAGGGTGTGGCTACCTGAATATTGTTCTTCTAGATCTAAAGACTTGGTTATGTGTTTCTTATACACCCATAGCTCCTAGATTATAGAATAGGCAGAGGAGAAAGTAAGTCACTGGCCCACTATGATTCTGAAACACAAACATTTCTTGACAAT
>JARWLC010000015.1:41885454-41965454 GCA_033318265.1 Phyllotis vaccarum | reverse complement strand
TTTTCTCTGTGTAGCCTTGGCTGTCCTCGAACTTCCTCTGTAGACCACGCTGGCCTCAGACTCACAGAGATACACCTTCTGCCTCCTGAGTGATGATATTAAGGGCATGTGCCACAAAGCCCATCTATTTTTCTTAAAGAATAACTCGCTGCTCTTATGTTCAACAGGAATTATGCTTTACAGTGAGACAAGTTGTTCATTCATATATTTAGAAATTGTACTGTACTTGCTAGAATATTATTTTTGTTTAAAATCAGCTTGTGTTTATGAGTTAGCTACATAGCTACTGATAGCCTTGGGTAAAGTTCATCTGCTAGTAGATGTGGAAAAACCTGGAGAATACCATCCAAACCGTGTGACTGAGGGTTGCATCACCAGTCAGATTATGTGTTTGATCACATCCGTATATGATGTCAGAGGGCATTTTAGCTGAGTAGCATTCTTTCCCCAAACCAAAACTCTCTTCTGATCAAGAGAAAAAGAACAGCCAACACCAGTTCTAAGGACATGGTTAAAAAAATGTAACAATCAATACTCCTTCTTAACCCCCAAGATCGCAAAAAATAATAGAAGATTAAAATATGGTTATAGGCCAAGGGATTCTAGGGTGACATGGTAACTAACTGTTGAATTAGGTATTGGAATGACAAAGGAACAGCAATGGAAAATTAAGTTAGAATTAACACAGAAGTCTGGAGCTTCATCCAGAGCAATATGACAATGTTGGTTTCCTGTTGACAAAAGAGGACAGAAATGTTTGATGATAATGTTAAGGAACAAAACTGAGGAAGGGATACAGGACTTCTGTACATCGTCATGCTCTATGCTTAAGGTTATTAAGAAACAAAAAAAAAATTAAAATAAAGTTTTGGTGTTAAAATCTTTTAAAAACATTTGTTTACCATTATTGAGTATACAGTGTGCATATGTGTGACTATATGTGTGAGAACAAGTAGCCACTGGGAGAATTGGTTTTCTTCTGCTTCTACCATGTGTTTCTCAGGGATAGAACTCTGGCTTGACAGTAAGAGTCTGGGCCCTCGATACCCTGATGCTAAAATCTTAATAGTTAATTTATTTAACAAATAGCCACTGTTATAAAACCAATGACCAAGTAGGAGGTAGCCTCTCTATTCCTAAAACTTACTCTTTACTGGGGGAATAAAGTCAATAAGGAAGTTCCACACACAATTTATGAGTTGAGACAATGCCAGAGAAGTAAAACACATTTAAAAATCTCCTGTAGTGATATTGATAAATGCAGAATGTTAACTAGACCTGGAACACGGTGAGCATACTATCACACAGAACATTCCTATTGAACATTTTTCATATTAGGTAATTCCTATCTACTTAACTATTTACTAAGTGTTTAAGAAGTTGTTTTTAAAAAGAGTTTTAGGATTGTTCTTAATTTATTATATTTTATCGACCAAGGAATTTTTCCCTTACAGATAGTGAGATTTTTCTTTTGTTCAGTGAGAGTTACAGTTATTATTTTTAAAATGCCTTTCAGTTTTTAAAAGTCTATGAACATTGTCAAATACAAGAAATATTTTTGCCAATTAGACTAATACAAATTAGTCCACTGATTACTTACTGATTACATTAGAAACAAATACTACATTTCCTTTTATTGTTAAATTCTTGTTTTTCCTTTTAGTAGAATTGTGTATTCCAATGTTACTGGGAGCCTACCAGAGATGAACACTCAGACACACTTTACAGTCTACTGAAAGTGTTTATTACAGCTGGCTGGGACCTCGCTGACCTATTCAGGTCCTAAATGTAGCACTGAGTATCCAGGGTATAGGGCTTTTGAAGGTAGAAACCATGTCCTAGAATCTCATACCATGGCTCAGCAGCTGCAGGGGGTGAGTGGATGTGGGCAGCTAAATGTAATTTGAGAGAAATGAAGATAAGCAGTTAGCTGGAGGTGGGTTCCTAGATTGGATTCCTGGAACAGAGTGGGTGATTTTTTTCATGGAATTCTCCATCAAAGAGATCAAATTCTAGTTAAACCTGAAATGGCCTCAGCAAGAATTCAAGATGGAGGAATATTTTCATTGTCTTACCCTGCCACACAAAAGAAGAAAGAAATTTCCATAGTGGAAAAAGAAAAGTCTTCTATACCCAACGGCAGACAGGACTGTTCTGGAGGCTGAACTTAGCATTGTAACTCTCTCAATCACTGACTCTACAGCTGGAGAGTCTGCTCAGCGAAACATTCAGAATGGGTAGTGTGTGTGTGTGTGTGTGTGTGTGTGTGTGTGTGTCTGTGTGTGTGTCTATTCATTTGGAGGTGGCCTGAAGTTGACGTCAAGCATATTTCCCAATGAATCTGGTAAAGATAATAAAAATGTCACACTTTTACTATTTATGAGGTCTTATTTCTGACAATATTAATATACATTTTTCTACCTTTTTTATTTTCAGGAGTTTTACTAAAAGATTGATCTAATTTAATCTCATAATCTTCAAATGTTCCATGAGAAGGCTCCTGATGGCATTTGCTTCCTGTGTGGTTAATTATAAAGTAATTAGTATTTAATGAGGTTTTGCTTCCTGACTCTGTTTACCACAGAAGCCTCCACATCCGCCCATTGATGCCAAATATGTGGAACATCATTTTGTTCTCTTCCTTTTCTTTTTATATGGGTGCTGGAAGCCCTGGTAGAACAGTTAAGGAAATTCCTTAACAGTGAATGAAGGATGTGTTTTTTTTTCTCTTTCGGTTTTGATGCTCAGTAGTAATCTTGTTTTCTCTACTGACTTGGGCAATTAGAAAATGGAACCTCTGCACCTATCAACACCCTGTCCTTTTATGTTCTATTGTTTTGGAGCAGAGTCTTCTGTAGCTCAGTCTACCCCGAAACTCACTATGTAGTCCAGGCTGGTCTCCAATTCATGGCAATTCTCCTGCTTTGACCTCATGAGTGCTGGAATTATAGGAGCCTTCATCCTCAGGTTAAAACATTTGTTTTTAAATTGGAGGAGTGGAAGTGATGTTCTGAGAATATCCCAGCACAGAACTGGAGAACAACCTAGAATACACAGCTGGACTAAATCAGCCTGTCTACTTCAAAGATGTACTGACCTCAGAGTGAAAGCCAGGATATGTGCTATGTTGGGGAAGGAGTTTGTTTTTGTTTTCACAGGTGAAGAAATGCTATAGATACCATAAAAATTAATAAAGACTTGATCTGAACAGGAGAAACTTCATGAAAATAAGAATGATGGCTCATCTACTCATTCTTTAAGTTGTAAGAAAAACAAAGGATTGAGGCAGGTTTTTGTTTTTCTCATTACAGAAAACTAAAAATATCCATCTTCAAGAAGATAAAAGATCTTGAACATCTAGACATCTAAAGCAGAAATTTCTGGACGCTTAAAGCATAAGTGAGGCTATCTAGAAAAATTTACAAGCAATAGAATATCGGACCTATTGGTACCAGTATATTCTACAGGGCAAAATCTTATTGCTTAACTTCTATGTGTCTTTATTTGTAAGTCCCAGTTTAATTATAATTTAAAGCTGGCTTAGGGTTGGAGTGTGGCTTTCTTCTTCTCTAAACCCAAGCATACTTGCTAAAAGAAAATACAAAATCTCTGTATCATTTCAGAAGGGCCACCTGATATGGGACAGAAGAATAACTAAATTGTTATTAATCCTATGCTGAATAAATGTTTATATTAAAATCTATAAGATTATGTATATATATTTGAACTTTTTGTTGTGATATTGATGTTCATATTGAATACTAATTAATTATAGAAAAAAAAGCTTTATTTAGCTTCTTGTACATTGTGTTAGATTTTAGTCTCTTATCAGTTTTCTGCCGTGACCCATGCCATGTCTAATTGTGAACTCAAAGTATGACAAAGGAAAATGGGGCCCTGTAGTAGTGGGGTTTCTAGGTCCTGGGCAGCCAGAGACCAAGACCCACAGACCCTGCCGCCCGAGACCTCTTAGCCTCTTAGCCGCCCAGCCGCCAGCCACTCAGACCCCCAGAAATGACTCAGACGCTTAGATTAACTTCATGCTGTTTGGCCTATGGCTCAGGCACATTGCTAGCTTGCTCTTACATCTTAATCAAGCCATTTCTATTAATCTGTCTGCCACATGGCCCGTGGCTCACCTGTGCTCCTACATGTTGCTCCTGTGGGCTTCAGCTCGATCTGCCTGACTCCTCCCTGCTCCTCCTACCTATTCTGATTCCTCCTCCTACTTTTTCTGTTGTGCCTGTCATGGGCCAAAACAGCTCCTTTATTTAAAGATTGAGATTCACAGCATACAGAAAGGCATTCCCACATCAGGGCCCCACAACAATTCATGTGTAATATAAGAAAGCCACTAGGCTGACAAACACCAACCAAAGATCAGATTTGGATTACAAGCTGCTCAGGACAATTTTGAGGTGGCTCACTGAGATGAACCAGCTTACAGAGTACTCTAGCCAGGACTTGAGACAAGCCATGCACTTTCCTGTTATGCAGAGACTGGACAACAAATGATACAGCTACTTATTTCAGGACTTGACATTTAACAAAACTTTTCTTTTTGGGATCCCCTAAAGATGCAGTTGCCCCAGAGACCAGGAAGCAAATTTAAGAACATAGTGCCCACATTCCCAAGAGGTGGAGTGGGTGGTTTTTGGTCTTTCAATGGGTTATAGATGATTGTCATTGTTTATGGTAATTGGTTAAAAATTGTTATTGGTTATGGTAAGGAAAAAGCTAAACAAGAGAAATTAGGTTCAGAGTTCTTGTTCAATAAAAGAAAGAAAAAAGGGTATATGTTAGGATATTAGCATAGATTATTGGTTCTACTTTAAAAAAGCAGTTTCTAGCTTTAAATATTGGATTGGATTGTTTTATATATTGTATACAAATTGTGTATATTGATGTAAAATTGACATGAATTTTGTGACATGTATTTCTATGCTTGTTCAAGGTATTGTGCCTATATAGTTTATCTAACAATAATACAAATTTCTAGTCCATGAAAGTTATTATTAATAATTAGGATATAAAGAAATGCAAATCAGTAGACATTACAATCAAACTTATAGTCATATTAGATATGTTTTCAAGATCAAACAAATGTATTTTAGATGAACAGGCCTTCTTCAAATACTTCAAAGACCCATAGACTGTGGCATTCAAGATATTTTAATAACATACATTCTTATTATTTTTATGACAATGGGAAGTCTTATGCCACAAGCAACAGGACAGTCATTGCTTGCAGAGATACTTCTAGGGTACTTTTAATTTCTAATTATATTGCCATGGAAAAAAAAACATCAATATAGTTGAGGACTACTGTGTGCCAAGCACCATATATGACTTTTGTTTGCAGATTTTGTTTTATTTAATGTACAATGCAAGACTCTAGCTGAGTATATTTTTTTTTGGTGCAAGTAACTAGAAATTAGGGAATTAAAGCTTAAGGAATTTTAATAACATGCTCAAGGTCATTCATCCACTAAATTGAAGGCTTTAGATTTGAAATACCTCATGTACAAATCTATATAATTGCCACCATAGCACATGTTTCATGCATGTTTTTATGCCCTTTAGAGTCTCACTCCCTTGTTTATGGGACTATTCTAGTCACCTTGATGTGTTTCCTAAGACAAATGGGCTAGTGAATTACTAATTGCAGAGTATAAAGAACCTGTCATTACTGAGAGAAAAGTCATGGCTTTACAGTGACCTGCTCAGATATTTTTCTTAAGAGATGCAGGATAGCTTAAGAGGCTATCTGTGATCTCTCTCTAGTAGCATAATCACAAGGAGCAAACACACTTTGTAAGCATTTCCATCCAGGGTCACTCCATTCTTCAGCAGGACCAGCATCTCTTAAACCTTTAGATTCATGGTGATAAGAGCTAGCCTGCTGTCTGTTTTGTTTGGCCTTCCTCCCTCCCTCCTTCACTTCCTTCCTCCCTCCCTCCCTTCCTTTTTATCTTCCTCCCTCCTTCCCTCAATCCTTTCTTCCTTCCTTCCTCTCTTCCTCCTTCCCTCCCTCCCTCCTTCCATCCCTTCCTTCTTCCCTCCCTCTGTCCCTTCCTTCTGTTCCTTCCTTCCTTCTTCTTTTCTCCCCTCTCTCTCTTTTCTTTCCTGCTTTTATTTATTTTATTTTAAGACAGAATCTCGCTATATAGTTCTCACTGCCCTCAAACTTGCACCAATCCCTCTGCCTCAGTCTCCTGAGTGCCAGCCTTCTGTGTTGTTAAATTTCTTTCCATAAGAATTCATGAGATGCAAGTTAGCACGTTGCTAACACTTTGGAATATGTCTAGCTTTATAGCCCTACTTCAGAAGTGGGGAAGCTGTGGTTACAAGGTGAAGGAAAAGGTATACGTTGTTATATAATATATGTAAATTGACTATATGTTTGCAATATATAATAGAAAATACATCTACATATTCATAGGTCAAAAGGCTCAGATAAGAGTGTCCAAATGCCCCTTACATCTGTAGGTGAAGGGACCCAGAACAATTCCACTCTGTTTTAAGAATATTTTCTTCTGCATTTTCTAATCTTTTAAAAATAAAAATATGTAGTCACACCCCAACTCCCAACAGCCCTAACCTCCAATCTGAGAAATGTGATGCATTCCATCCATATTTTAAAGATGTGTTCTTCTGAAAGGACTTTGGTGGTGTGGGAGGGTGCACATATCCTCAAACGGAAACAATGTTGTTTGAAAGGGAATTCAGCTTTAAAGTGGCAGGGAGGCGTTTGTCTCTCTGATGCCATGGCAACCAGAGGGAAAGCAGAAATCCAACAATGGTCTGAAATTGTCTCAGGAGTGAGTAAGGAGGCAACCTTGAACTTCTCTTTCTTAGCATTTCCCCTAGAACAGAAGGTTGCATTGTATTTTCACCACTGGCCTCATCACTTTCTAGTCAGCGTCTTGCAATAAGAAGGAGCAAACAGTAGCGATAACCTTTTCTGTATGGGGTTTTGTCCAGTCCCCCAAAGTGCGTCCTTTTTCTGCAGATCTGCTCCTTTCTCCTCTCCTTGACATCCTCACATCTGGATCTTTGTAATGAGGCTTCTTGGTTTACTATATACTTTTCTGTCAGGACCTCTCTTGACTGCAAAAACAATCAAGCAAACAAAATGAAACCTCAAAAACCTTCCCACTGTTAGCGAAGCTCCTATCAATTGTGGTCCAATGAGATAGAAGAGTTGATGATGTTAAAGTTAACTCTGGAGGTACTGTGAACTACTGGCCCGGTCCAGGGCCTCGGATGGGCAGTTCACATTGCCCAGAATATTTGCAGTGTTCACCTAAGCTATCTCATTTGACCACCATGGTAGGTAAACTGAAGGTGTCAGGCTGGTACAGTCTCAGATGGGTCAAGGAGGTTTTTTCCTCCCATCCCTCAGTGGCCTGACTGGGTTCAGGGGCCACCATAACATCACATTCCGAAGTTCTTGTGTGAGGCTGCACATTTCTAAGAAAGTGCTGACAGTGAATGCCCTGGAAAGAAACATGCAATTCTGCTGGGCTGAGCAATTTGTGATCTTGATGGAGTCATGTGCTTTCCGATCTGATAACAATGGCGGTGAACTGACTGTCCTGGTCTAAATTTATTTTGATTAATTCAGGGTTTTAATTAGAGTATTACCACATTGGATATGTAGTTACAGAGTCCCTAATAAACTAATTTCTTGTTGCTAAGAGACAAACAGCAAATATGAAGAAATAATGTAGGCAAATGGAACAAGAGAGTAGCTTGGAATTGTGCTTACTAGAGAGATCTGAGAATGGGGCTATCTTTTCATAAGAGGTGTATACTTGGCATAGGATGTAGTATTTTGTAATTCCACAACAATAAATGTTAGATTATACATGTCCTATCCGTCCTATCTTTCTAATCCATCCATCCATCCATCCATCCATCCATCCATCCATCCATCCATCCATCCGTCCGTCTGTCCATCTGTCTGTCTATCTACCTTTCTATCTAATCTATCTATCTATTGCTCATCCATCTATCTATCCATCCATTTATCCATCCAGCTATTTGTCTATTGTCCTATCATTTATCCATCTGTCTATCATTTCTTCTACTATACATACTTTATTTACTTTTGCTTGTGCTGAGTTTTTATTTCCATATCAGTTTTGGCTGATTGGTATTATATTTGCGTATTTAATTTTTGGCATGCTAAGCATGTCATATTTGTTGACTGGAGAAATGAAGGAAAAATGGCTTGCAGTGATATCTGGTATCTAATTCTGAGGTAATGTTAATAGTCTTTAGTCTAGAAGAGTTAAAAACATTCATCTATCATTAGTATCAAATTTTTCATAAAACATAAAAAATATATAAAATATATACATAAAATATATATAAAATATAAAAATAGTGGTGTCGGCCAATCAATTTAATATTAAGTTAACCATTGAAGCTTTTCTTTCTCATCCTTTTTCTTTTCTCTTTTTAACAGATTTTCTTATATATAGTTCTTAAAAAGATCTCACTTTTTAAGCTGGATGCTTGAAAACTAATTTTATCTGAGTATTTAAATATTAGGGTCCTTTTTGATGAACTTTTGTAGTAGAGATGAATTCTGTTCTGGAATCCATGTGCTGGAAAAAGACACTTGACTTTATTTTTCTGTCTATGATATAATATTTAGATGGCATGTCTACCAGGTGTGGACAACAACATAACTCCACTGGTTAGACCTCTCCTCTGCTAATTTCTAAATTTGAGTCTTGCTGTGGATAGTCTTTTGGAAGTAAGAGGTTAAATGCAGATGTTACTTTCTCATCTGGACATGTGGGCATCTGTTAGACGTCATCATGTATACATGTTCTCTTGTTACTGGTCCATGAAAGCTGCTGTGCCTTTTTTCTCTCCTGACTCTAATGACCCTCTGTAAGGCAACTAACCAGGAAGTAGAGAAATCAGCCCAGAAACAGAACCAAGTCATTTGTCAAAGATTCATCTGTAGTGATCTTCTTGTATCTGTGATGTCTCACTTCCAAAAATCTTCACAGATTTTAGAACAGTGTCCTAAACCAGGGTCTGAGTATTCAGAACAGTAGCCTGGGAGTGTGTGTGTGTGTGTGTGTGTGTGTGTGTGTGTGTGTGTGTGTGTGTGTGTGAATTTCAGACTGGAATGCCAATAGAACCTATGACTGAGCAAGATAGACCTGAGGCATGTGTTCCCTGCTCACTTTTCTGCCACTAGAAAGGTTTCCTTTTATACTTTTCCTGGCCCCCGGTGTGAAGCAGGAGTGATTCTCTCTTGTGGAAACCAGAGCAAAGACACCTTGCGGAATTCCCGCTATGCTTCAGTGTGGGAGTTGAGGACCAGCTGCCTATTAGATCCGGAAGTTTGGGAACTTCTGACTCAGAGCAGCAGCTGCTTTTGTACTGGGAGAAGGTGATGGGAAGTACTTTTTTTTTTTTTTTTTAATACTTGATGTGACAATAAAGCAAACATCGCTCAGAAGATAGGAAAGAACAAATGAACTAACAGAAAAATGATGATCAAATGAACAGATACCCTATATAGCTAAAGAGATGTGGTTATGTATTTTAAGACATGAAAACTGTACTTAGTCTTCTGTGTGTGGGCTTACTCTTGCATTTCCAAATGTAATCTGATGTTATGGTCATTAAGTTTATTGTCCTGAAGACCAGAAATTGAAGGACTCAGTCTAAGCTGGAAACCACTTTATTGGACTGAAGTTATTTCCATTTAAAAAATTTCAAAGCTGTAACAATCTAATTTTAATATTTTTCATCCTCAGGATTTCAGGAATATATTCTGTAAACACTTATGCATTATGCCAGTGTTACACATTTGAACATTATTCCATTTTATCATCTTAACAGTTCTTGAGACTTGTATTATTATCTTTACAGAGAAATATATTTATACTCAGAGAGATGAACTTACTAGGAGTTGCATATATAAATTCAATGGAGGTGAGCATGGTGGCTCATACTTCAATCCCTGTTACAATAAGGTTTTCTTGGCCCCGAGGTGGCCAGAGGTCCAGACCCACAGACCTGCTGCTTCACCGCTGCTTAGGCCCCCCAAAATGATTCAGATGCTTATATTAACTTCATGTTGTTTGGTATATGGCTTAGGCTCCTTGCTAGCTAGCTTCTTCATCTTAACTTAACCCATTTCCATTAATTTGTCTGCCACGTGGCCAGTGGCTCACCTGTGTTCCTTACATGTTTCTTCTTTGGGCGGCTGGTTCGATCTGATCTGACTTTGCTCTTCTTTTCTTACCTATTCTGATTCCCCACCTACTTTTTCTATGGTGCCTGTCATGGGCCAAAACAGCTCCTTTATTTAAAGACTGATATTCACAGCATACAGAAAGATATTCCCACATCAAATCCCAGCTCTCAAAGGCTGGGATTTATGCAAACTATGTCACAATGTAAGGAAGGCCATGTCTCAATAAAGCCAAAAACAATGGATGGGAGATAGTTCAGGTGCTAAAGTACTTGTTTCAAAGTATGAGCACGTGAGTTTTATTTCCAGCACCTATGTAAAAACAACAACAACAACAACAACAAAAAACAAATAAATAAGACAGGCGTAATGGTGCATGCTTGTAAACCCCGTGCTGGAGAAGTGGAGTCAGGAGGGTGCCTGGAGCTTCCTAGCCAGACTGTCTAACTGACGCTGGGAGCAGGTTCAGTGAGAGGCCCTACCTCACAAACTAAGTTGGAGAGGGATGAAGAAAGGCACCTAACATCAACCCTGGACTTCCATATGCCGGTGAACAAAAATACCACATAATGTACCCACACACATACACAAAACCCCTAAACGAAATTCAAAAAGAAGAAAACCAAATCAAACAAGAGCACAGTCATAGAGGGGCCAAATTCGTGATAAACTAATTGATCCTTCATGTGTTACTGCTGTTGCAAGCCAATGGGAGAGGATTTTAAGACATCACCCCTGACCATATAGCCCCAAAGCTTTAACAGATTCAATATTTATGATATTGTGGATTTTGAGTTGGGGAAAATGGACTTATAACAATAGAATTTATACCAAAATCCAAGTTTCTTTAATAGAACAAAGGTCAAATTATCTTGGATCGGCGAGATAAACACAGTTAATCAGTTATCCCTTTAAAAGACTCCTACATCCCTCACAGTTTTCCAGTTGTTTGTGTTTGTTTATTTTGGAGATAGGTTCTGGCTGGCTTGGTACTCCTTCCATAGCCCAGGCTAGCTTCAAACTCATAATCATCCTTTCTCAACCTCTTAAGTGCTGGGATTACAATCATGTGCTATCATGTCTTCTAGCCAAAAAAAAAAAAAAAAAAAAAAAAACAAACCACAAAACACAAAACACAGAACAAAACAAAACTCAACCCAAAACCAAAAACAAAACAAAAAACCCAAAACAAAAAACAAAAACCCATAACCCCCCCCCCCCAAACAAAAAAACCCAGCTGCAATAAACACAGAAAACCCCACATACCTACTCACCAAGACTAGATCTTTCTAGATATATCTTTGCTTCATTCTTAGGGAGAGGTGGAAAGGGAATGAAAAAACAGTTGGGAATGCACAGAACACTCTGAAAGATTTTATATTGCTGAAGATGACCTTGAACTCCTGTGTCCACCTTGCAAGAACTGGGATTACAGGTATGACCCACCCAGTTTTAGAATATCTCTAAGCTAAATGAATTAGAATGTGTTTCCTTCATTTTGGTCTTCCCTCTAATAACCTTTCCCCACAAATTTCTGCTAGGTCAGAGATTCACAACCTTTGGGTTGCAATCCCTTTGGTGCGGTTCTTTCATAGGGGTCACATATCAGATATCTTGCATAGCAGATATTTATATTATAATTCACAACCATAGAAAAACTACTGTTATGAAGTAGTACCAAAAATAATTTTATGGTTAGGGGGTCACCACAACATGAAGAACTGTATTAAAGGGTTAAACACTGGGAAGCTTGCGAGTCACTGGTCTAGATGGTAGCTGAGCATATGAAAGTTTGGTATGTGTATCCTTAGATTTATAAACATTCTGTAGAACTTCTTCTGCAAATGTACTATATATGTGCAGAGATGTTTCTTGTTTGTGAGGTCAGACATAGGATTCTATCTATGCCATTAAAGTAAAGCTTGCAAGAGTGTGTTTTCTGCATTTTCTGTGATGATTAATTTTACATGTCAGCTTTCCGGATTAAGGATTACTTAGAAAGCTAAAGTATTGCTTCTGGGTGTGTCTGTGACTAATGTTGGATGAGAATGGGGTGTGAGACAGTGGACTGGTGAAGAAAGTTACTCAGAGAGGATGATTACTGTACAAGAACCAGAGAGCCTAAAAGGGGAGAAGGACTAATTCTCTTTTCTTTCTCCTGGGCACGGGGCACCCTTCTATTCTTGAACATCATTGCTCCAGGGTGTTCTGCCTTTGGTTCCAGGATCGTATTCCATAACCTCCAGAGTTTTTCAGGCCTTTGGTTGTGGATTGAGACTTCCCTGTACTAAAGGTCATTAGGCTCAACAGAGCCATTCTTCAATTGTCCTAGGATCTTCACCCCACACAGTTTGTTGTGGGTCTATTCAGCCTCAGAAATCAAATGTGTCAATTCTCCCAATTAATCCCCATTCTTAGATTTATGTATGAATCTATGTATGCATGTATGCACCTATAATTTATATAAATAGCTACCATCTGCTTTTATTTACCATCCGTTTGTCTATCTATCTATCTATCTATCTATCTATCTATCTATCTATCTATCTATCTATCTATCATCTGTCTATATATCTTCATCATCATCTATAATTTAAATATCTATTATGTCTCTGTTATTTATCTACATCTGTCTATCTACCTACATCTATCTGTCTCTGTCATCTAGTCACCTTATCTATTTATCTAAGATCTATCCATGTGTAATCTATCTATGTCTCTACCAGCTCTCTAGACATATAGTTATGTGTATAATATGTTGGTTCTGGCTCTCAGAGAATGCTCACAAATACATTTCTAATTTTGTTTTATTTATTTCTGCTAGATTTAAAATCTTTCACTGTCATTATTTGGTTTGCCTGCCATTCTGTCAGTTTAAGCTTTATAAATTTAAAGTCACATTGTTAGATGTATAAGTTAATAATTATGATTTAAGATATTTTACTTAGTGTCCACTGAATTTATCAATTATTTTCTCTTAGAAACATTTGGTTGTTTGAAACCTAAGTTTTTTATTTGGTTAATATTAACATGATACATGCTTTCAAGTCCTCTTTCCAAATTTTCTGTATACTTTCATTTAAATATGTTCACTATTAACTGAATATATATATGCAAATATATATTCTTGCTAGTTAATGTGTCATTTACATTATTATGATTATTGATTTACTGATAGATCTAAACATTTCCGTTTGCTTATGTTTTCTGGTTATCATTTTTTGCTTGCTCGGTCTCTTCCTTCCTCTTCTCCCTTCCTCTCTCCTTCCCTCCTTCCTTTCGCTCTCTTTCCTTCCTATCTGATGATCAGCTTTTCTATAACCTTCCTCCTTTCATCTAGGAGCTAAATTTTATATAGATACATTCATATTTGTGCTTTATTTACACACAGAATCATTTTTCATTGTATACACAAGGATCATTGGCTCTCTACATACACAGATCCCCACCTGTTTAGAGTCTATACATATTTTTACTTTATAAAGGCATTTTTCTCACTGTCCTCAAACCTTTATAAGGTATTGCTACATTATTTTCTGAGATGCTTTGCTATCAGTAAGAAATCTTTTGTCAATAAAAATGTTCAGAAAAACATTTTAAGTAATTTCGCTTTATTTAAATGTTTCACAGAGATTTTCTTTTGCCATAGAATACTTATCTGATGCACTAACCTATCTAAATACATAATTTGTGTTAGTTAATTTTGTTGATACTTACTGTGTTTTTTTTGAGGAGTAGTTATGATTTTTGTACTTGTTTTTAACTTAAAACTTATTTTATGTTTGCCTACATGTATATCTTTCTATCATATGCATGCCTAGTGTCTGAAGAGGCCAGAAGGTGACATTAGATTCCTCAGAGGTTGTGAGAGATCATGTTATCGCATAAATTCTATTTGGTTTTATGTTAAAAACCTGGAGCCAGATATTGGGGAAAAGCTGAAAGATCAGAGAGACAGAGGAACAAGCCACAGCCACTTCTCACCAAGCCAAGTCCTCAGGTTTAATTGGGAAGATCCTGTCTCCATGAATCCTCAGACTGATTGCCTCCGAGTCCTCAGCTGAAAGGGAAAAAGGCAGATTCTCCTTCCTTTTGCCTTATATCCATTTCTCTGCCCAGCCATGACTTGCAGGTTCAAATTTGCTAGTGCTGAGATTAAAGGCAGGTGTATGTGTTTAGTGCTGAGACTGAAGGTGTATGCCACTACTGCCTGGCTTTATTTCTTTATTAGACTGGATTGATCTCATGTAGCCAATGTGCCCTTGAACTCACCTGAGTTCTAGGACTGAAGTTATGTGTCACCACTCACTGACTTGTATTGCTAACTCTGTGGCTGGCTCTGCCTTCTGATCCTCAGGCAAACTTTATTACTTTAGAGCCTACACAATAAATCACAACACCTTGTAGGATCTGGGAATTAAACTTCAGTCTTCTGAAAGAGTAGCCAGTGCTCTTAGCCACTGAGTCTCTTCAGCTCAAGCCTTCACAGTTTAAAATCATTTATCTGTGATTGTCTAGAAGGGCATTACTCCTAATACCCTTCCACTGGAATTTCTCTTAGGAGAAGGACTTTCCATTTGTTCTTCACACCTTTTAAATTCTCTTTCATATTACATGTTTTTAATCACACTTTGCTAATTTACTACATTTTAGTTGTATTTAGACTTTGGCAGTTTTAAATTTTTAAGTTGAATTTAAGTACAAGGCAAGCGTACTGGTATGGACTTGTACCCCTTCCTTTTAGGAGGTGGAGAATCATGAGTTGAAAGCCAGCCTGTACTATATAGAGAGATGCCATCTCTTAAAAAATGTTAGTATTTAAAAAATTTATAACATTATAGTGCATTAATTTTATACTAGTTTGTCTTATTTTTTTTAACTTTTCCCAAAAAATTTACATTAAGAGTATATGAATTCTCCAGATACCTTTAGAAATTTTAGACATTTCAGTTTGTGTGTGTTTCATCTAAAGCAGAATTTCTCTCAACACAAGCTCTATTGACATTCAGGCCAGATTCTTCCTTTGTGATGTGAGTTTATCTTCTATATATAAATTGTTCAGCAAGATCCCATGGCTAATGGCACTAATATCTCTACCTCTGTTAGTCAAGCCAACAAAACTCTATATGCATTACAGTTGTTCCCTGCTTAGAAACATTTTCCCTAGTTTAGAACCACTGCTATAACGTGAAGTTATGATGTGCAGATTTCTATAAAACAACCTTCTCCTCATTCCCCTTCTACTTCTTCTCTTTATTCTCTTCATTTCTTCTTTCCCTTTCATTCTCCTCTTCTTCCTCCAGCATCATCATCATCATCATTGCTAAGGCTTAATCTAGTGCCTCATATTTCTTAGATAAATACGCTACTGCTGAGCAAGATCCCCAACCTATTCAAGTGTAAATTTTCTTTATGCATTTAGAAATTTTATGTGCAGCATAATTGTCTCATACTCTTTGCTTTCTGGAAGCCGTTATCCCTGACTCCTGCTCCGTGCTCAGCACCGCATATTAAATAGCTGGCTAAGAATCCTGTCCCATGTCGATACTGAAGATAAAGAACAAGGTTCCCTGTGGTTATGTCTTGATCAAAAGTCTGGGTATGTTTTCTCTAATCTCAAGGTGACTCAGCTTCCTGCAGGTTGTTAGGTTGTCAACTTGTGCGTGATAGTTTTTCTTCCCTTATTTTTAAAATCTTGTTTCATACAACGAAGCTTTTCCAGTTTCCCACCTTTTCCATTGTTGCAAAAGAGTTGAACTCACTACTTTCCCTTGTTCCCCTGTTGGGAAGGTTCCCCATTTCACAGTGCTGTTGGTACTCTCTCTTTCTCTTTCTCTGTCTCTCTCTCCACACTTGGATAATTTTATGGTTTTTGCTTCTCTTTACATATTTTATCAACCAATAATGTGGTTCAAACAAAGATTTAAGATGATGGTGTTGGAGTGCTCTATGAGATTACAATTCTTAAATATTATTAGTATTTCAGAAAAATCTGAGACTGAGGCTAGCTTGGTGTTATGGAGTTAATTTTCAATAAAGAATAACAGGTGCACCCTTAGAGAAGCTCCAGTCTTGGGCTAAGGTCTGAGCAAGAGGCAGATACTTCCCACATTGCTGTAAAGTGGGAGGACAGTGCCAGAGGAATATCCGGGAGGTGGTGACTCTCCACCCACACAGAGAGACACAATATTTTTGAAAATGATAGTATTTTTTAAAATTTATAATATTTTTGTGTATCTCATGTCATTCTATCATCCAGACTGGAAAAGCAGGCAGACAAAGGTGAGCACAAAAGAACCTGGACAACCCAACAGAAGCTGGTCTGTTCTGTTTCTTTGTCTCCGGAGGAATCACTTTCTAACAGACACTTATTCTTATAGTTTTGTTAAGAAAGTCATTCTCTAAGGTCTGGAGTGCCTTGTTTCTCTTGTGTGTTAAAGGATCCATGAAATACAGTGTGGCTTTGTGACCTTCAGAACCCTACATTGCTCATGAGTAGCAGTGTTATTATAGACCAGTCCATTGCCAAGACAAATTTCCTCTCTTTGTGAATCTGTATTTTCCAGCTTGATAGGGCTTCAAGTTCCCCACCCAGGGTATTCTGAATAGAAGAGAAGTACTTCGGTCTACCAGGGTCTGCAGGGGAGTGGCAGGCACAGTGCTCTTCTCCAGCGAGTTGTGTGCTAGGGAGACAACACTGTACCTCCTACTTATTCAAGCATTTAAAAAATTAAATATTTGGCAAATGATATAATATACTAAGTTCTTCCGACCTTGTTCAAAAACTTGTAAAGAGCACAATGCAATTAATTTTGTTTTAAACTCTCATGTATTTCCTTGGAACACCGCTTACCACAGCTTTAAAATCTTTTGCCTTCCATTATAGTTATCTACACTTTAGGCATCTTGTTTATTGCGTCACAAATTCTTAGTAAATTCCTATCATGTTTATCTGCTTCCTCAACTTTAACCCAGTTTAGTCATAGGTAGGAAGACAGGCTCTTATTAGTGTCTGTAAGAAAGAAAAAGAAGGTGGTATGTGGTGGTACATGCCTGTGATCCCAGTGCCTGGGAAGGGGAGGCAGGAAGGTCAAGAATTAGAGGCCAGTCTGGGATACATAAGATCTTGTTTCAAAGATATCAGTGGGTGGTGGAAAGATAACTCAGCAGTTAAGAGCTTATAGAAAACTCAGATTTGGTTCCCAGGATCCACATCAGCTCATGACTGTCTGGAATTCTAATTCCAGGGGATCCAAGGGTCTCCTCTGGACTCTATGACACTGCATATATATGTGATTCACAGACGTACATGCAGGCAAAATACTCATTGATTCATTCATTCAATCTGTCTCTCTCATACACTGTCTCAAACACTGGAGAGGGAGGATCATACAAAAAGGAAACTCTCTCTAACCATCTTATCACCTGCACATTCTGTGGTGTTAACATATATATGAGCCTCTTTCTATGTTTACATTGTTCACCCCGTCCCCTTTACACACACACATTCTTTCCTTCTGTGATTGTGTGCATATGTGTGTGTTCATGATGTGAACTTTTCATAAGGAATTCTATTAGTTGATATCCAGTCATGAAATCAGAGCTAGTTTGAGTATACAGAATCAAGGTTTTATTATAGGGAACAGACACTTAAAAACTATGGGAGTAGTTGGGTGCATGACTGTCATAAAGGGAAGGCAATTGGGGGCAGGGAAGAGTCACTAACTGTCCCTTTAAAGTATTTGAATAGGTGAAATGAGACTTTGCAGGGAAAATCTGCAAAACTATACATGCTCAGTTACGCAAATGGAATGAAGGCAGAAGCTCATGTAACTATCTAGAGAAAGCTGCTGTATTTGTGTAGCTATGGTGTCTTGTGGGTTAACAAGTAAACATTTTTAAATAAGCAGGATCCACATTGATCAGCAGTTAGGAAGACATGCTGGGTACAGAGTGAAGGAAAGCCAAGAGAATCTGGAACCTGGTGGTCAGTTTTGCATCTCGCCCTCACTGCATCTCAGGACAATGCCATCGAAGAATAATGCCTGTAACTTCTTCACTCCCACATTCCAAGTCTTATGGAAATGTCTGTTTTAGCAAATTCTAATTTAGAATCATATAGAGAAGATCTTTCTGGAAACTTACTTCTAACTTATTGATAATGTTCTAGTATAGGGATCCTGTAGTAACACCGCCCACAGAGGCACCCTACTGAAATCATGTTCAAAATTAAGAAGGGAGCTTAAAAATAGCCAGTTTCTACACACACTGGATCGTCTGGAGTTTATTGATGTTCAGTTATGTTTATCATGATTATTTCACATGTTTTGTAGTAGTTTGAGAGATGCCTCCCATAGTCCTGGGTATTTGAACCATTGGTCTCAGTTAGTGACACTATTTGGGGACACCTCGGACACCTTGGTGGTCCAACATTGCTGGAGGAAATAGCTGATTGTGGGCTTTGTGATTAAAAGCCTCACATTATTTTCAATTTTTTTCTCTGCTTTGTGTTTCCACCAAAGGATGTAAGCTTCTAGCATCCTGCTCTGTGCTATGCTTCCCATTGCGATGGACCCTCAATTCCTTTGGAACTGTAAGTCTGAATAAAAATGCTTTCTTCTTTAAGTTGCCTTGGTCATGATGCTTCACTACAGCTATGGGAAATTAACTCATACACGATCCTTTAACCACATGATTTAACTTGATGTTATCAAGAGAAGTGATTTTTGTGTCTTTATTTTGTCCATATGGATTTGATCAATTATGGTGGGAATAGTGCTCTGTGACTTCTGAAGTTAGATTAAAGATTTAGCTTCTTCTGTTTCTTCCATTTTAGGATGCTTGCCTAGCGAACATAGATACCTTTTAAAAGAGAAGCTGGGGTCAAGAAGAGAAGCAACATGTAAGTGTGCTAGTTCTTGGTCTTTGAATCTCCTAGCAGAGGCTCATCCACCTTTAACAGAGATGAGCCATCTCAATTGTACCCAATGCCTTATCCACAGAATTGTTGAGGGGCAATAAATTGTTATTGTTTTAAGTCAGAAGTTTGGGTGGTGAGTTAAAAATACAATAAGTAGAATAGATGACTCTGAAAAGTGCCATCTACTCTTGTAATCATCCACCTTCATTTTGCTGTCTTCTATGGTTTTAGACCCTCCTAGGAAAAATAAATAAAAGCTTTATATCTATTGAAAGTCATCTGAGCTAATGATACTCTGTTGGTATATTTCTACCTTGTGCTAGCTAGTCTTATGTCATTTTGAGGGAACCACAATTGAGAAAATATTATCATGGGTTGATGAGAGATGAAGACATGTAGGTCATTTTCTTGATTGATGATTGATGAGGGGGGACCCAGATCACTATGGGCGGTACCACCCCTGGGCTGGTTGTCCTAGGTCCTATAAGATGGTAGGCTGCACAAGCCATGGAGAACAAGTCAGTAAGCCTCCTCCAAGGCTTTTAGTTCCTGCCTCCTGGTTCCTGTATTATTTGAGTTTCTGCCCTGACTTCCCTTAGTGACAGACCATTACACCTGGACCTGGATATCTAAGCTGAAACAAGCCCTCTTCTCCCCAAATTTCTTTAGTCATGATGTTTATCATGACGATGGGAACTTCCAGAAATTGACACCATATTCATGGGATATTGCTGTGACAGGTTAGACATATTGTTTAGGAGGATTGTGGAAGGACTTTGAAGCTTAATAAAACATTGAGTATTTAGAGCTCAGATAGTTGACCACCACAAAACAATGTCTATGCCTTTTTGTGGGCTTTTTGCTTCATTTTGATTTGTTTTGGGTTTTTTTTTGTCTTATTTGTTTTTTGACTTTTTTGTTTTAGTTTTTGTGTATATGTGTGTGTGTGTGTGTGAGAGAGAGAGAGAGAGACACACACACACACACACACACACACACACACACACACACACAGAGAGAGAGAGAGAGAGAGAGAGAGAGAGAGAGAGAGAGAGAGAGAGAGAGAATTGAGTGGAGAAAGGTGGTGAGGATCTGAGGATCCTGGGGAGTTAGGAGAGGAAAAGCCACGATGAAAACACATTACATGAGGAATTTAAACTAAACAAGTATTTCTGAAGGAAGTTCATTCCTACCTCTTTCTTGGTTGGCCTTTACTCTTGCTGCTGGGCTGGCTTGTTCCACCCTTGCTGCTTCCGCCATTTTCTTTCCTGGCATCAGAAACAGCATTTCCAAGGTTTTGTCTTAGACTAAGGACCTGTGGCTCTATAGGAACCTTCTGGGTTCCAGGGCCAGACTGGGACTACTGAGGCACCCTGCCTTGTGGACTCAGTAACTACCAGTGGGCATTCCCACATGAAAGACAGCTATGTGGGTAATACTCTAACTGTTGAGGTACCACTTCAAGGACTGAGTACAGTCCAGGTTTTCAGCATCTCAGGTGTGACTTGGATATCAGTGTTTTATAGCTTACTCGGTAAATTTTGATATTTATGAATACATATATATATATATATATATATGTATATATTCATCTCTTGGTTCTGTTCCTCCAGAGAACCCTGACTAAAACATAGCTCTTACAACACACAACTTTAGCATGTTCTTAGTCAACACACTCCTTTGAACCAAAAAGGAGGATATAGAAGGATAAGTATATTAAACACAGACAGACAAGAGAGAGTAGCCTTTTCTGATATCACTTATGTAGCACAATGGGGACTCACATGTGATAAGCAGTCGATAAAAATTTCAAATAAGTGAATAAACTACTGTGAATTAGTACTAAAGGAGGATTTAAAAGGGCTCATGATGAGCTTTGTTGAAATTCATGTTAAAAACCTGCCTTGGTAGTGTGTGGTCCAGGGCTTGTGTCATACAGCAATTAGTAATACAGATCGGGTCCAGTCAGTGGGTGGGCTTGAAATGTTTCCATCTGTTCTGAGGTAAGCTAGAGGATCTGTAAGAGCTAGTCAGGGAATTTACTGTTTAATATTGATTGTCAACTTGACCATCTACTCTGAGTGAGGATGTGGCTATTTTGTGAACTGGGGTCCCAGATTGAATAAAGAGGCAGTAACATGCGTGGCTCTGTGTTCTCACTGTGACCAGATACCTTATCCCACCTACCACATGGCTTCATCATTGTGATGAACTATGGTGGAGCCAGAATATTATCTTCCCCTTCTCACTTTGGACAGACATCCTGTTGTAACAAGATAAGTATCTAGGACAGGAACATAAGTGAGTGTCCCCATGAAATTAAAGAGATTTTCTTGATGGCTAGTTCCCTAAAACTAGTTTTCAATTCTGCTGCTCCTCTAAACTACCATGAGCAGTACCTTATCCCTTGTAGGTGTCCACATTCTTCACCGACCTGATCCTACAGATACTTGCACAAATGAGGTCGCTATCTCCAGACAACTTTGCTGTCCTCCTCCTTTCATCTGGTGCCATCCTAAGCACCTTAAGCAACATGGCCTCTGTCTGGGAAACTGCAGTTTCTGTCTGTGGACAACATCAACAGAGCAGAAGGATTTATTGAAGCTGGTCAAAGTTTTGGTTCTGTGGGACTTATGTTTGAACCATGGGGCTGTTGGTTACTGGATAATGAGAAACTTTGTAGTACTTAAATTTTATTTTCACTAATTTTTAAATGAACTTAATGATAGTATCTGGGTTTACTGTGTAGACAGATGCTGCTGCTGCCTACCACATTACACTATGTCCCTGGCACATGATAAGCATTCATTCCATGGTAACTCTTACTAATATCATTGTAAATATATTCTTTGTCAAAAGATACTTCTTGAATTGTCACTTGAAAACAAAATTCATTGTGATGAATTTGATTTTTCCTATTTTCTGGCATTTTGTGCAAAGCCAAAAACTATGAATACACCCTTTATGTTCAATCTCTCTCATGAAGCATTCCCCACATTTCCACTTTAGCCATGTTTTTCTTGAAATTTCTCTCACTTGTATTATGAAGATGTGTCATAATATCCAATTTATAACATCTTCTTCTTCCTCATTTGACTCTGGGGGGTTTCTTGAATCCTTACAAGAATTCAGCACTTTGAAGAGAGATGTCATACTACTTCTGTTGCATCTCGACAATTCCTGTGTTAGCAGAAAACTAGACTCAAAAAACAATTGTACATTGTACTTATCTGGTTCAAAACTGTTGGAAGAACTGTTCAAATGCATCAAAAGTGCAGGTCATAAAATATCATAGATGGATCTGGGCTCTGTCTAGGGAGAGTTAAACATCTAGTTTCATCAGGATCAGAAGAACTTCTGTCTATGTGTCACATATGCCTGAGATATGTGAGGCATCCGACACACATTTAGTAAAAGAATCTGGTTAAACAAACCACATGATTTCACATCTTCCGCTGTGTTTCAGTCCATAGGATATTCCTGGAGATGTGGGGAAAAGGACCAAATGCCTTTTGACTGTGTTCTCTCCTGATGTCTCCCAGATTTCTCAGCAGGCCAATGCCAGGGTCTGGGATGGAATAGAAAGTCTACAGAAAATAGAACATAGTGCTCAAGCCGAACTGAGAGAATGGAAAAATTGACTCATTGGAGGCCCATGCTGCCAGTTCAGGGGTGGCTGGAGGAAGCGCTTTCAAAAGTTACCGTGTGGAGGCTGGCAGACACGCACAGGGTGACAGGCCAAAACTTGCAGTCTCTGCATCTGAGACAGGGTGGGTTCTACCTAGATGAATCACAGCCTCCAAAAACTATGGGACTACCCAGTATCTGAATCTCTGCCAGTCTTTCATCATGGTTTGGATTGACACTGTTAAGGCAGAGACCAAAGAGGAAAAAGCAGAGAAGTTCAGGTGTACACAGTTAGTTGCCTGGCTTATAGCTTGCACTTCAAAGACATATCATAAAATATGATATTTTATGCAAACTATCCTATGCTCAATAAACTCTAGTTCAAATGGTGAATTCTATAAGTGCAACATTACCAAAGTTAAGTGTTTAGGCTTTCCAGCCTCACACTACTGAATATATAACTAAAACATGGTTGTTCAGGATCAGTTTCATAAGTCACATACTCAATAATAGATTGCTAAGCAACCATCTCATACAGTGGCTATTCTACAGAAGGGGGTGGCCTAGATTTTCTTGATTTGGAAAAACAAACAAACCTGTTTAACTAGATGACTTCATCCTTGTCCTAGTGATTGAGGGGGTAAAACAAAACAAAAGACTGGTAGGCATAAGAGGATAGCTGTTTTTGAGGGGATTGGTGGTTAGAGAAGAAGATGTTTGGTGAGGGATAGGTCATGACCTACTTGCAAGATTGTGGTCAACACTCATAAGCAGATCGTTAACCTGTGTCTGACGTAGATGATGGGACAGAAAACAAGTTCATTGATGTAAAAACACTGAGGTTATTGGTTCTCAGTTGAGAGAGAAATAAAGGCCATTGCGATTTGGAAGCAGTGAATACAGTAAGTCTATTCTATTTAGCTCCGTGAAGTTCATTTTTGTAGTATTTTATTAATGTATTTCAATTTTATAATAATTCTATGAAGAAAAATGTAAATTCCCTAAACTTTATTTTGTGGAAATTGAAAGGCATCTTCTCTCACCTCAGCTTTGTGAAGTATAGAGATTCCAGACTCACAGCTGCCACAGAGAGTTGGGTAAGTCTTTGTGACTACATCTGGTGATACTGGAGAGCAACTGAGAACACAGTGGGGGTAGATTTCCATCCTTTCAAATGATTTTGGTTTGGTTTTCCATGTCTTGCTCATTCCAGGTCTGTCTGTGATTAGGGGACACATGAAAACTGTGTCCTGAAAATCTTACCCTTTGACTTGCTATATGTAGAAAGCAAGTAAAGACAGAGCCTCATGAGAGAAAACCCTTTGGTATGAGCAAAAGACCGATGATTATCAAGCTTATGGAATGTTATTTTTACTTAATTCATTTCTTATAGGACTAGGCACACTCATGCCACTTCCTGACAGTGTGGCAGAAAATCTCATGTTAGTGGTTCTGAAATGATTTTTTTTTTAGAACTATAGAAAATTGTACAGATACTATGGCAATTTTTTTCTGAATAAAAATGTACAATTGGGGAAAAATTTTGGAGTGAAACTCTATGTATATTCTATTAAGATGATTAATTAATTATCTTTGCAGTGTTGGCAAATGACAGAAGAAACATACAACCATGAAAGAAAAGCTCTTAGCTAACTAGATATGGGAAAAACCAAAACAAAGCTAAGGACGTAGAAGTAGTGGTAGGGATGAACAGAGGAATAGAAGTCTACTGGGGAAGGCCGAGTGCCTCATCAAAGAGATGAGCTCACCTGTGAAACAGCTCTCTATTACATGATCTTGGTGAGCAACCACTGAACAAAACCAATGGGCCTTGGGAAACTTTTAGTCCGTCAGATGATAGATGTGAGAGGTATGCAGGCACTCTTCCAAGCTCTTCTTCAGAGTTCAGCTGCCTTTCTCAATCTCTCTATTCTTTCTGGAAGAGCGAGCGCATTCTCTGTATAGGTGGTGGTAGTCTACTTTTTTCACCACTCTGACCATTCTGGGGTCTATGTGTGTGAGAACAAGTTGGAGTGAGAGAAGGCTCACAGTAAGGGATGAGACAGGCTTCCTTGCCATCCTCCCTTCTCAGACAGGGCTCAGTCCTTCTTCCTTTCACACTTCCTGTTTTCTTACTTTTTCTTCTTTACTTCACAGTCCCTTTTCATGTCTTTCTCTCCTCACTGGGAGATACAGTGGAGATTTTTTCCCCCTGAAAACTTCTACTTGTCTGACTCTTGCTGGATTTGATAATTCAATTGTGAAATCAAATTTTCATCTTCCGAGTCGTCCACTAGATCCTCCCCTCAACGACCAAGTCTTACTGATTTGGCCTCACCTCAAAGTGATCCGGTGGAGTCAGAGTTTTGTTACTCTCTCTCCACAATGGCACTTAGGCTGTGAGTTAATGACTGTTAGAGATGTGAGCACGGATTTGGGTGCTGGATTGAATACTGATTCCCGGCTCTACTTCTGAGCATGCTGTGGTCAGTTTTAGTGTCAGTCTTCGGAGATTAGGGTTTGAATGATCAGAAGGGTCATATGTTACAAATTGGACATGGTGTGGATTTATAATAGACACAGAGAGGAGGAAACTTTCAGTTCTCATTTCGCTATCACATGTTATTAACGATTAGAACATTTAAAATAGTAAGAAGTTATCATTTTCCTTATCCAATTCATTTTATGCTATTACACAAATTTTATATTGTAGTATATACACCACACACACTACAACACACACACACACACACACACACACACACACATATATATACATACACACTCTTTCCCCCTCCTCTCTCTCTTTCTCTCTCACACTCACACACACACACATTCACATACATATCTTTCTTAAAAAATCCAGAATTTATAACAAAGTCCAGGTACTCTTGTCAGTCTTACCATATCTTTGTTTAGTGAATCATTAAAGATTAGAATTAAGAACACGTATCTATTCAAAGACATCAAGATGAAATCATCTAAGAGACATGAGATCACTGAGAAGGAAACAGTAATAAGATCAGGAGCACGTTTCAGCTCTGCTACGGCAGCAAATGAACCACAGACTGAAAAGAATCAAAACTTTAAAAAGATGTATGCTGCTGGGCTCTCCGTCAACTTCAGAGTGGTAGATGTGTGCCAAACATTCCAGCTGAAAAGTAAACCAGGATTATAAATGAGTAACAAAGATACTGCATGGAGATCCTATAAAGATTACTTTAGGTGCTCTATGTGTTGAAACTATAGTTTGATGTGAAGATACAATCGCTTATGCCGAATCAAAATAATGACTTGACAATGCCTGAAGGATGATTCTGGAATTTCAGCTGTATAAATCTTCCATGTTATGTTCAGATTTCATGTAGTTTTCACTGATGAGTTTTCCTACACCAGAGATAGATCTGCATTGGCTTCAGTCAAATATGTATATATAGATTAAAGCAAAGAATTCTGCTTTCCACATTAATAAAGGTTATTTTAGCTAAAAACACTTCCTGTTCATCTAAGAAGAAAACTCTGGTTAAAATTTCATAAAACCATGCCAGGTAAGACAGTATGTTTATAATAAGCATCTGCTGCATATAGAGCACTATGTTGTATACTAAAGAGATTGTAAATATGCTAGACAATCAGCCTCTGGCTGTCTGGCTGTGTACTATTATCCATATTACATACATGTAACATATGAACATATGACTATAATGTGCACCAAACAGCACATGAGGGATGGTGCTGATGAGGGCCTTAACAGGGCCAGCAGATGGAGTTCTGCTTTTGAAGTTGGTGGAGCTTGTTCTAGCAGAGAGAGGTGTTTGGTTAAGAGTGGATGGACCAATGTATTACAAAGCAGCCCAAACCTAGGAAACATCTAGTTAGAAAGCAACCAAACTCATTCTAGTTTCTTGGAGAACCTTTATTTGCAAGAGGACTAATCCAAAGCAGATGATGTGGATTTTGTGCAAATAATAACCTTGTCCAGTTTGCCAGTGAGCATGCTGCTTATTATAGCCAGATGATATGCTGTAAGAACTTGAGAATTTGGAAATTGATTGCATTTGTGTACAACTACTGTTTTCTCTAGACTGTTGGTCCAACACAATGAAAGTGTTCTTTGAAAGTAATTATCTTTATTTTGTGTGTATGCATATTTTAACTAAATGTATTTACAAACAACACATTTGTTAATGGTACCTATGGAGATTAAAAAAGGCTGTCAGATACCCTGGAACTGGAGTTACAGACATTGTTTATCTGTCATTTGGGTGGTGTTCTCTGCAAAAGCAGTCAGTGCTCTTAACCACTAAGCCATCTCTCCAGATCCTGGTTTATGTTCTTTTTTTTTTTTTTAAATTAATTTTATTTAAAAAATGTGATTTTTATATATGTATCCCCTGCTCCCCCCCTTCCCTTCTCCCAGTCCCTTCCAGTCAGCCTTCAGCCTCACCCCTCCCCATCCACCTATCGCCTTCCCCAAAAGGGTAAGAAGTCCCAAGGTGGGTCAGCTCAACGTAGCACATCCACTCCAGGCAAGTCCAATCCACTCATCCCAAAATCAAGGCTGGGTTAGGTGTTCCTCTTTAAGGAATGGGCCCCAAGATGGCATTCCATGCACAGGAACATAGTCTGATCCCACCACTCGAAGCTCCAAACATGACTCATGACAGTCAACAGTTGCCTACACTTGGAGGGCCCAGTTCCCTTTCCTGATGGATCTCCAGTGGCCACTCCATATTCAGTAAGCCCCCCCCCCCCATAGCCCCAGCTAGCTATCACTGTGGTAACTCTCCTCACAATCCCCATCCCCGTGCTCACACAGATACCCTCTCCCCTGTTCCCAGTTGGACCAGGAGCTCTGCCCACAGCTTAGCCATGGATCTCTGCCTCCATCTCTATTCCCTGTTGGATGTAGGTTCTGCAATGACACCTAGGATGATCACCCACCTGACCATAAGGGAAGTCCTGTTTAGGCACCCCCTCCACTATTGTTTGGAGACTTGGCCAGGGACATCCTGTGCGTTCTTGGAGGTTTCCCTAGCACCCAGTCTCTTTCCAACCCCACATTGGCTTCTTCTATTGAGACATCCATCTCTTTCTATCTCCCTCTTTGCTCCTCTCACTCAACCATCTCCTTTAAAGTTTTGTTCCCAACTTTTCTAGGTTGAAACCCATTATAATGTCAATTTGCTAAGATGATCTTCTCTATTTTCTCTTCTTAGAGAAATCTCTGGATGTCTCTCTTAAATTACTTCTAATCCAAAGATATTCAGGGATTGTGGTTTGCAGCTTGGGTATTCTTTTTTTTTTTTTTTTTTTTTTGTCTAAAATCCACTTATGAGTGAATACATCCCATGCCTATCTTTCTGGGCTTGTGATTCATTGCTCAGGAGGATATTCTCCAAGTCCATCAATTTGCTTGAAAATTCCATGATGTCATTTATTTTTTTCTGCTGAGTAGTACTCCATTGTAGATGTGCCACTGTTTATTCAATCCATTCTTCAGTTGAGGAGAATCTAGGTTGTTTCCAGGTTCTTGCTATTATGAGTAATGCTGCTATGAACATAATTGAGATAATGCCTTTGGGGTATGAATGTACATCCTTTGGGTATATGCCCAACAGTGGTATTGCTGGATCATTGGGTAGATTGATTCCCAGTTTTCTGAGGAACTGCCATAGCATATTCCAGAGTGGCTGTACAAGTTTACACTCCCACCAACAATGGAGGAGTGTTCCCCTTGCTCCACATTCTCTCCTGTCACCTGTATTTTTGATCTTAGTCATTCTGATAGGTGTAAGGTGGTATCTCAAAGTTGTTTTGATTTGCATTTCTCTGGTGGCTGAAGATGTTGATCAATTTTTTAAGTGCCTTTCTGCCATTTGTTATTCTTCTGTTCAGAACTGCATTTTTATCTGTGAACCCCATTTTTTAATTTTTTTTAATTTGGTTATTCAGGTTTTTGGGTTCTAGTTCTCTATGTATTTTCAAGATCACTCATCTGTCCTATGTAGGGTTAGTGAAGATATTTTCTCATTCTGTAGGCTGTCGTTTTGCCTTATTGACTGTGTCCTTTGCCTTACAGAAGCTTCTCAGTTTCAGGAGATCCCACTTATTGATTGTTGTACTTAGTGTCTGTGCTACTAGTGTTATATTTATGAAGTGGTCACCTGTGCCAGTGCATTGAAGGGTATTTCCTACTCTCTTTCCTATCAAGTTCAGTGTAGCTGGGTTTATGTTAAGATCTTTGATCCACTTGGATTTGAGTTTTGTGCAAAGTGATAGGTTTGGATCTATTTGCATTCTTCTACAAACTACCATCCAGTTATGCCAACACCATTTGTTTAAGACATCTTTTTTCCATTGAATATTTTTGGCCTTTTTGTCAAAAATCAAGTGTTCATAGGTGTGTGGGTTAATGTTGGGATCTTTGAGTCAATTCCATTGATCCACAAGTCTGTTTTGTGACAATACCAGCCTATTTTTATTACTATGGCACTATAGTATAGCTTGAAGTCAGGATGGTGATTCCTCCTGATGTTCTTTTTAGAGCATGATTGCTTTGGCAATCCTGGGTTTTTGTTATTCCATATGAAGCCGAACATTGTTCTTTCAAGGTCTGTAAAAAATTGTGTTGGGATTTTGATGGCGATTACATTGAATCTGTGGATTGCTTTTGGTAAAATTGCCATTTTTACTATGTTGATTCTAACTATCCAGGAGCATATCCAGGGTCTTTCCATTTTCTGATATCCTTTTCAATTTCTTTCTTCAGTGACTTAAATTTTTGTCAAACACATTTTGTTAGAGTTATGCCAAGATATTTAATGCTATTTGCAGCTATTATAAAGGGTGATGTTTCCCTTATTTCTTTTTCAGCCCTTTTATCCTTAGTGTATAGGAGGGCTATTGATTTTTTTTTTTTTTTGAGTTAATCTTGTATGCTACATTGCTGAAGGTGTTTATCAGCTGTAAGAGTTCCTTGGTAGAATTTTGGGGGTCACTTGTGTATCTGATCATAGCATCTGCAAATAGAGATAGTTTGACTTCTTCCTCTCCAATTTTTATCCTCTTAATCTCCTTTTGTTCTCTTATTGTTTTAGCTAAAACTTCGACTATATTGAATAGATAAGGAGAGAGGACAGCCTTGTCTTGTTCCTGATTTTAGTGAGATTGCTTTGAGTGTTTCTCCATTTAGTTTGATGTTGGCTGTCAGCTTGCTGTATACCACCTTTGTTATATTTAGGTATTTTCCCTGTGTTCCTGATCTCTCCAGGACTTTTATCATGAAGGAGTGTTGCATCTAATGAGATGATCGTTTGGTTTTTTTCTTTCAGTTTGTTTATATGATGGATGACATTCACAGTTTTTCTTATGCTGAACCATTGCTGCTTCTCTCAGATGAAGCCTACTTGATCATGGTGGATGATTTTTTTTTTTTTTTGATACATTGTTAGATTTGGTTTGCCAGAATTTTATTGAGTATTTTTGCATCAATGTTCATGAGGGAGATTGGTCTGTAATTCTCTTTCTTTGTTGTATCTTTGAGTGGCTTGGGAATCAAGGTGATTGTGGCCTCATAAAAAGAGTTTGGCAATGTTCCTTCAGTTTCTACTTTATGGAACAGCTTGAGGAGTATTGGTATTAGTTCTTCTTTGAATGTCTGTTAGAATTCTGTATGAAATAATCTGGTTCTGGGCTTTTTTTACTTGGGAGACTTTTAATAACAGCTTCAATTTCCTTTGTGGTTATAGGTCTGTTTTGATCTCTAATTTGATCTTGACTTAATTTTGGTAAGTGGTACCTGTCCAGAAAGCTGTTCCTTTCTTTTAGATTTTCCATTTTAGTGGAGTATAGATTTTCAAATATGACCTGATAATTCTCTGTATTTCCTGGGTGTCTGTTGTTATGTTCCCCTTTTCATTTCTGATTATGTTAATTTGGATATTCTCTCTCTGCTTCTGGGTTAGTTTGGATAAGGGTTTATCTAGCTTGTTGACTTTCTCAAAGAAACAGCTCTTTGATTCATTGATTATTTGTTTCTTTGTTCTCTTTGTTTCTATTGTATTGATTTCAGCCCTAAGTTTGATTATTTCCTGCCATCTTCTTCTAGGTGAGTTTGCTTCTGATTGTTCTAAAGCTGCAGCTGTGCTGTTAGGCCTCTTGTGTGAGGTTTCTCTAGGTTTTTCTTATGGGCATCTAGTGCTATGAGTTTTCCTCTTAGCACTGTTTTCATTGTGTCCCATAAGTTTGGATATGTTGTAGATTCATCTTCATTAAATTCTAGTAAGACTTTGATTTCTTTCTTAATTTCTTCCTTGACCCAGAGGTGTTCAGTTTCCATGAGTTTGTAGGCTTTTTGTGATTTGTGTTGTTGTTAAACTCTAGCTTTAGACTATGGTGGTCTGTTATGATATGGGGAGTTATTCCCATTTTTTATATCTATTGATATTTGCTTTATGATCGAGTATGTGGTTAATTTTAGAGAAAGTTCCATGGGATGCTGAGAAACATATATATTCCTTTGTGTTTGGGTGGAAGGTTCTGTATATATCTATTAAGTTCATTTGGATCATAACATCTGTTATATCTCTTATGTCTCTGTTGAGTTTCTGTCTGGTTGTCCTATCTAAGGGTGAAAGCAGGTTGAAGTCTCTCACTATTAGTGTGTGGGGTTTGTTGTGAGGTTTAAGCTTTAGTAGTGTTTCTTTTACAAATGTAGGTGCTTCTGTGTTTGGAGCATGTTCAGGATTGAGTCTTTATCTTGGATTTTTCCTGAGATGAATAAGTAATATCCATCCTGGTCTCTTTTGAATGATTTTAGTTTGAAGTTTATTTTGTTAGATATTAGGATGGCTACACCAGCTTATTTCTTGGGACCATTTGATTGAAAAGTCTTTTCCTAATTCTTTACTCTGAGCCTGTGTCTGTCTTTGAAGTTGAGAAATGTTTCTTGTATGCAGCAGAATAATAGCTTCTGCTGTGTTTGGGTGTGTCTTTTTATAGATGAATTGAGCCCATTGATATTAAGGGGTTTTAATGACCAATGATTATTATTTCCTTTATTTTAGGGGTAGCTTGTGTGTATTTCCCTTTTTTGGGTATTCTGTTGTATTATTGATTATTTTTCCTCCAGAGTTTTCTGTAGGGCTGGATTTATGGATAGGTATTGTTTAAATCTGGTTTTGTCATGAAATATCTTGTTTACTCCACTTATAGTGATTGACAGTTTTGCTGGGTATAGTAGTCTGGGTTGGCATCCATGCTCTTTTAGTGTCTGTGTAACATCTGACTGGGACCTTCTTGCTTTCATTGTTTACTTTGAATAGTTTGGTGTTATTCTGATGGCTTTGCCTTAATAGGCAATTTGGCCTTTTTCCTTTGTAGCACTTAATATTTTTTTCTTTGTTCTGTAGGTTTAGTGGCTTGATTATTTTGTGGTGAGCAGATTTTTTTTGTGTGTGTGTGGGGGGGATGTCTAGTCTATTTGATATTTTCTAAGCTTCTTATATCTTTATAGGCATTTCCTTCTTTAGGTTAGGAAAGTTTTCTACTATGATTTTGTTAAATATATTTTCTATGCCTTTGAGCTGGTATTCTCCTTCTTTGATTCCAATTATTCTCAGGTTTGGTCTTTTCATGGCTTCCCAGATTTCCTGGACATTTTGTGTTATGACTTTTTTTTTGTTTTGTTTTAGTGCTCTCTTTAACTGACATATCTATTTCCACTATTGAGCCTTCCACTCCAGAGATTCTCTCCTTCATCTCTTCATTTTGTTGATTATGCTTGCATCTGTGGTTTAGGTTCGTTTCTTCAGGTTTTTTATTTCCAGTTTCCACTTGGTTTATGTCTTCTTTATTGCTTCTATTTCAGTTTTTTAATTCCTGGAATGTTTCTTTCACCTGTTTGTTTTCTTTCTTTCTTTTTTTGGTTTTCTTTATTTTTTTTTCAGGGATTTGTTCATCTCTTCCATTTTTTTGTTTGTGTTTTCTTCTATTTCTTTAAGGGAAAATTTTTATATCTTCTTTTAAAGCTTCTATTATCTTCATAAAGTTGTTTTTAATGTCATATCCTTCTGTTTTCTCTTTATTGTTATGCTCAGATCTTTATGTTTTAAAGCCATCAGCTTCTTCTGGGGGTGTCTTGTTATTCTTTATATTCTTATATGTATTCTTGCACTTGTGTCTGCCCATTGCTTCCTTGGTTATCTCTTTATCAGTTGTGAGCCTGGGGTCTGTTAGTAGGCTCTTAGCCAACTCTTAGTTAGCTGTTAGTCAGCTGTGGCCCAGGAGGGAGGCTTCTTGGTATCCAGTTGTCGATGGGTGATGGTGTAGGTTGTGGTTTGGGCATGGTTTGGCCTGTGGGGTGTCCCTAGAGCTGTGTTTTCCTAGGGATTGGGCTGGGGGTGGCTCTCCCAGATTACTTTGGTTTAGGGTATAGTTGGGTGCAGATGGGGTGCTGGGGCAGTGTCCCCAGACTGGGGTTCAAAGACCACAGTCTCTGCGTGGCTTGAAGGTCATGATGCCACTCACCTCTTAGTTAGCTGTGGACCAGGAGCCTGGTTTATGTTATACACTTTCCTCACCACAGATTTTTAACATAGCTGACCTTAATGGTGGAGTATTTCTTTTGATAATCCTTTTCCAATGCTCATCCCATAAATAAAAATTCAGAATGGTTTACAGAAGAAAGGTAAATATCCCAAATATCAGGTATTTTTTATATGAATACCTGGCTCTATGCTAACTTCACCTAATGTGTCTGATTAATATTTGCTTACTTAAGGTGCATTGTTTTCCCAGTTAGTTGTGTCCCAGTTGGCATCTATGGAGAAAATTTTTCGACTAATTTGAAGAGTATGATAATTAACTCTACTTTCCAGAGGCATGATCTTGAGAAACTGCAGGTTGTCATCTTTCAGCCTGATTCCATACAGCAATGATAGCTATAATTTGGCTAAATACTCCTTATTAGTTACATCCATGTGCTCAGTCTTCAGGAGAGAGTTGCTTTTTTTAGGACTTAGATGATGATTATGTTAGATTCTGGTCTTTTAATATGGTAGAATATCATTCGGATTCATTTCATTGGCTTTTTTCCTTTTTCTTTTCCCTTTTTATCTTTGCCCATCATGCTTGGCTCTATTCTGGGCCTCTGAGCTATTATTTTTTGGGTCAAAATATCTTTTTAAGAAGTGATCAAAGCCTGTCCCCACAGTCACACACTTCTTCCAACAAGGCCATACCTACTCCAACAAAGCCAAGCCTACTAATAGTGCCACTTCCTGAGATTATAGGGGCCAATTACATTCGAACTATCACATTCCACTCCCTGGAATGATATTGTAACAATATCATGATGAAAAATGCATTTAATTCAACTTCAACAGTCCCCACAGTGTAGCACGAATAAGTGAAACTCAGGGATAGATCTCTGAGAAAGTCGGAGATATTAGAGAGAGTAAACACCACAGTCAGATCTTACCCAGCTGTCTTCCAGCTTCCTCAGTCTGGTTTCTCTTTGCCTCTTCTAACTTTTGTCTTTCTATGCCTGCCCTAAATACTCTCTTGGTAAGTTAAGGTGTGGCCCCACCACTGTCTGCCTGGGAGCCTGGAACTCCTTCTGTAAACTAAAATGACCTTGAACTCAGTTTGGATTAAGCATGCAGGTCACCACTCTCAGGATACTCCCTGTGCCAGGATTAAAGACGTGAATCACCATTCTCTGATCCTCCTAGACTGACTGCAGATAGATCCCTCTTATATCTCCAAAACTTTTGGAGCTTTTATTAAATTCCCACATATTCCCTTTTGTGTCCAATTTAAAAAAAAAAAAAGAAGGTGATATCCAACATAACTCTTCACTTTAGCCTCATGTAGACTCTTTGGACAAGGGCAAAAGGCATCCACTTTCTTCATCAAAATATCACAAGAAGAATCTCAAATTCTTCTCCTCTGAAACCTCTTGATAGTAGGTCCCTGACAATTCAAATAGCTTTTAGCACCTCTGTCTTCCATGCTCCTGCAATATAGCCTATCAATGAGGGCTTAAAGTATTCCCTTGCTTTCATAACCCAAAGCACCAAAGTCCAAATTCTTCCAAACAAAAACATGGACTTACGAATTTAAAGCAAAGATTAATTCTAAATACAGAAAGACAGTTGTTTCAGTCATGAAAGCACTGAACAAATAGCTGGAGATATTCTGGAAGGAGAATGGTGTATACTGAAGGGGATGGAAAGGGTGCAGTAGATATATATGCGTTTGAGAGACCAGATGACACAGTCATTGGTGGCTTGGAGTGGTGATTCAGGGGCAGAGTATGAGGGAGATTTGGAACCAGATGAAACAGTTTTCTTTAACACCTAATGTAGCTTAATCATTCAGAGACACAAACTCCTAGGAGATTCATGCGATAGCTACATATACTATCTTTAAAGTAAGTGTCCTACTTAAAAACCTGAGAATGTTACCAATTGTAGCACATGGAACTGGATATGAATCCTATGTAGACAACAGGGAAGGTTTTGAGACTTTAACTGGCTGGTTTGGTGTAGCTCCTCTTCCCCCCCCTCAAGCCCATTAACACAGAGTCATAGGTGTTGACCTAGGTCATAAAACAATAAATACTAAACAAATGCCTGAAGAATGATTTAGATGGATATGTGTATGATGGAATAGAGATAGACAACTGCACAAAGGACACATTAAAGATAAAACACTTCTCAGATGAAGAGGAAAATTTCTAATAGAATCATGGCTCCTCCAAGAAATAGAATTTAGGTATGGGAAGTGATTTGGAATGTATTGAGAAAGATAGTAAATATAATGAACAGCTATTGGTTATCAAATACTTTGTATGTAAAACTTGTTTAAAGTTAGGTTATGCTGAGAGACTTATGTATTCTTTTAAAAGGATTTTATTTAACTCATTAATCAATTAATTAATGAAGACAGGGTTTCTCTATGTAGACCTGGCTATCCTGGAACTTGCTCTATAGACCAGGCTAGCCTCAAACTAAGAGATTTGCATGCCTTCACCTCTAGAGTACTGGGATTAAAGGTATGTGTCACCACTGCCCAGCTATTTAAAATTTTTCATTATGTGCAAACATATGTCTGTGTGTCAGTGCCTTGGAGTTCAGAAGAAGGCATCAATTCCCCAGAGTTGAGTTCTGGGAACCAAAATACGGTCCTGTAAAAGAGCAGTATGTGCTCTTAGTTGCTGTGTCTGTTTTCCTTCTGGGTTAGTACAATCTTTTTGTTGTTGATTTGCTTTGTTTTTTGATATAAGGTTTCTCTGTGTAGCCCTGGTTGTCCAAGAACTTGCTATGTAGACCAAGCTGGCCTTGAACTCACAGAGACCTGCCTGTGTCTTCCTTCCAGGTGCCACAAACAATAGTCACCTCAGAAGAGGAAAACTTTATTTGAGGATTGTTTCTATTGTATTGGCCTGGAGGCATGTCTGTGGGACATCTTCATTAATCATTTGTGGGAGGGCCTAGCCCACTGGGATATATAATAAAGCAAGCTGAGCAAGGCAGGAGAAGCCAGCCTATGAGCAGCACTCCTCCATAGTTTCTGCTTCTGTTCCTGCCTTCATGCTTCTGTTTGAGTTCCTTCCTTGACTTCACTAAGAAAATCTGTGATATGAGAGTGAACTCTTTCCTCTGTGACTTGCTTTGGGGCTGATGTATATCATAGCAACAGAAATCCACCAGAATACATCACAGCAGTTACTGAATATTTAGAAAATTGGACAAGGTGTGCGAGGTGTTACCTTATTATCAGGTCAGGTACAATAAGGTATTGATTGGATTTGTACTGACAGGGATAGAAAGGAGGCAGGAATTTAAATGAAAATTTTTTTCATTCATTCATTCATTAATTCATGCAACATTGTTGAGGTAGTCTTTGCCAGGCTCTGGGCTTGGTGTTAGAAGTCAGGTGTGTGTGGTGTGATCTTACTGTGCACCAGAATTGTTCCAAGGAGTTGAGAATTTGTCATTATTTTGGATAATGACAGACACAAGAAAAACTAGAGTGCTTGTCCAAGGCCAGATAGCTAATGTGTAGGATTTGAATTATGCTCCATGGCTCCAAAGTTGACATCATTTAACAATATATACTACATCTCACAATGTCATGGCTTTGATAAATGTCCCCCAGATGCTCATATACCTATAATTGTTGGAAAATGAAAAAACCGCTTACCAACTTCTTCCTGGGGAGCCATTGGCAGTTGGCACATACTAGTGGAGGAGGAGCCATTGTACTCTGTGAGCAGCCATTAATGAGTTAGTCATGCTCAAGAAACAGTTCCACACAGATGCCCATGTGGTAGCCCTGGTTAAACCCAGTAGGTCACAAAACAAAATGAAAAAAGACATGTGGGAGGAGGGGTGAGGGCAGATAGAAAAGGGTGGGATACTGAGTGTGACATTGTCAAAGAATTAGTCAAAAAAAGGCAAGATGCAGTGGAAGGAAGTTATGTCATTGAATTTTGTTTTTGTGCTTAGTATTCAGAACCCACTGTTTTTGTGTTTTCTGACCTGTGTAAGACTTAAACAGCTCTTGTCACAAACGGCCACCACGATATACTATGTCTACAGCAAAGAGGCCAAGTTTAAAGAGGATGAACCTATATCATTTTATAAGGATGAATTTGAACTTGATAGTGTAGAAAGGAGATGACAGATAGATATTGTAAATAGCTCTGGGTGTACATGCTGTTTGCTGATGATTTATTTCCTCTGAGTTAATTCCCAGCCTAGACAGTTCTGCCAGGAGGAATGCAGAGTTTTGGACATAAGCATACCTAGCCACAGAGAAGGATGATAATGAGGGAAAAGTGCAGTAGTTGTACGGGGAGAAGCACCTGGATACCATGAGTCTCAGAGATTAGGCCAGCCATCTTGTCCTGCAAGATGTGAAACACCCCCAAGAACCAAGAGGCCATACTCAGCTCAAGACTGGTGGACAGCAATAGCCAGGGCTGCTGGAAAATGGGGAACTTCCTATACTTGTGGGCCTGACCTGGAGTCAAATTCAGTTGTCGCCTGGGTCCACAGCTCCCTTGGGAGATATTACTGATGATTTTTAGAATCTTGGCCGTTTTTTTTCCATTAGTCCAATTGTATGAATGATAAATGTTTGGTTTTTGTTTGAGTTTTCATATATATATATATATACATATATATGTATATACATTTGCTTGTATGTGTGGATCTACACATATATAATGATACATGTGTATATATATTGCCATTTAGGGCCCATGTGTCTTTTTCTTATTATTTTCTGTTATAATTATTAATGTTATTTTATCTTCTAGTTCATGGATTCTTTTCCTGCTGTTGAGCATATATATCAGATTTTAAAATTTGGATTATTGTATTTTGTCTGATACTTCCTTAGTACCCTGCCTCTTCCTTGGCTCTGTGTGTTTTATGCAAGTGCATCTGTGATTGTTCATGGATGTGATCATGAATATGTATGTAAAATCATTGTAGGTTCTTCTACCAGGTGAGTCCCAGGGACCAAACTCAGATCTTTAGGCTAGGCGGCAAGCTAATTTGTCCATAGGGTGGACAGTGTGGGTAGTGTGCTTATGCAACACCAAAGATTAGACCACAGGTGGATTTTTGGTAGTAATACCTTACACTTCCATCTATGAATGGACTACCAAACCAAATATTTTTAAAAGAAAAGAAAAGCGGAACAGCTATCCATAAGAATTTTTCAGCCTCCTTTTTTTTGAAAGTCTTTCTAAGCAGAGGAAGAGAGAATCTACCCACCTTTAATGTTTCTGTGGAGTGATTACCTAAAGCATGGTGGTGGTGGGGGTGTCTCTATTTTTCTAATCTTGGCTCAGGGAATATAAACTAAGAACCCACAGGAATGATTTTCAAATCCAAGTTAGTCAAATCTTAGGAAAGTAGCACTTTGTCTCCTCTCTGTCCATTGGAATTATTTATATTAATTTGAGCTTTGGTTTGACTTAAATCACTGAGATAATGTTGAAAAGATTGCACTGGTATCTGAAAATGCCAGTTGTGGTCTTTTGATTGATGAGTTTAGAGTAACCTATTGACTCACATTGATGTTGTCCAAAGGCCAAGGGTACTGGTCAGCTCCCTTTGTGAAAAGTGAAGCATTGCCCAATATCACCTAAAAGCTTCAGGCTCTTGTGTGGAACGCCTGAACCAGCTTGTTTCCCATTTTTAGCTTGACTTCTACCCCAGTTTGCAAGCCCTGTTTTGGATTTCAGTTTTAGTCCAATGACCTCTTGTCTATTGCTGTTCCCATGAACTATGCTACGTGGTTAAGTCTGGTATTTACCTTTCCTTGGTCCAGAATTACCTTTCTGTTTGATTTCTAACAGCCTCTGAGAATCAGTTTGTCTTTCTAATTTCACTGTTATGAGTTTCCTATATAATTAATTCAACATTAAATTTTATTTCCCTTACAACAGTGGGAATACTACACCTTGTGTGACTGTCACAAAGTCAAATCTGTCAAAATACTTTAAAGTATAAAGTGGAGCTATGAAGACATTTTTATATTGTCTGTATTTTAATTGGAAAAAGTTTATCAAGTTTGACAAAGCACAGTTTATCTGGGGGCTGGAGAGATGGCTCTGTGGTTAAGACCACTGGTTTGCTTTTTCACAAGATCAGAGTTCTATTCCCAGAAACTATATGGTGGTTCACAACTACTTGTAACTCCAGTTCTAGGGGATCTGACACTCTTTTCTGACTCTGTCTGTAAAACTAACATCAGTAATACAAAAAAAAAAAAGAAAGAAAAAGAGAAAGAAAATTGTATATCAAATAAATTTTACTTTGCATGAGTGTATGAGTTGGTATAAAATTATTTAAAAAGAAAAATATTGAAAAATATTTATTAGCATTGACTTGATTCGACTAGAGAATGGTTTGCAAAATGACTCATTTTAGAAGTAACTGAATATTTCAAGTAATTTGGCATCAAATAATATGATCACTATCTTCATTGTTAAATGAGCAAGATAATTTATGATCAGATTTCTTCCAACTTCAAAAATACACAGGGGTAGACACTTGTCTAGCCACACCTATTTTATGCTGTAGGAAGTAGAATCTGAATGTACCGTAGACTCATTCAGGAAATATACACTGATGTGAGATATTTTTCAATAGAGCTGGGAGACTGCAAAACTTTCATCAGGAGGTTTTGAGAGATAGTCTTTGTAAATTTCAAGCACATTACAACATTAAAGATTGGCTTTTAAAACTGCAAATTTCCTCCAGGGACCTTCTCCAAAACTGATCACTCAGTACCACATCACTGGGAAGAGTTTCCTGTCTCCAGTGTCTTCTTGTCACATTCACTTTTGTAGGAAAACCTACTGAAAAAATATATCAAATATTTGTCGTGTCTTATTTCCTGAAGATTAAACAGTATTTACAAGCATTTACATTGCTTTAGAATTTTAATAGACTACCAAATATAATGTTTATAATCATTAATGCAGAAACAAACAGTATTTGAAGAGTTATTTAAAACCTACAAAAGCATATTATTGGATAAAACCATTTTTTTAATCCCTAAAAAACCCACACTGAGCTGATTATCATATACTTCAGCATACCTTTTGCTTAGTTTGAAATAGATAACTAAAGAGAACATTTTCCATGTGATGCTTGTAAATCCAAGTGAAAGGTAACTTGGTTAATTATAATTTGGGGGCCATGAGGTAATGCTATCACTTTGTTTTCTTTTCATTAATTGTTACAGAATTTATTTCTAAGGTAGCTGATGGAAACCTGCATGATAAGTTGGAATATTCTCTCTCTCTCTCTCTCTCTCTCTCTCTCTCTCTCTCTCTCTCTCTCTCTCTCTCTCTCTCTCTCTGTGTTACCTTAAGCCTTGCATATGTTAAGGTAACAATTGATATAGCCCCAGTTTTTTTTTTACATTTTGTTTTCAGACAGGGGTCTCCATATGTTGAACCTGTAATTTGGTAATCTCAGCCTTCAGAGCAGCAGGGATTACAGAACATGCTGTTTCTCGGGATTTTGTGCATTGTTCACTTTCTGCTCTTTTGCAGGGATTTCAGAGCATGTTAGCCTTACTACATTTTCTCTAGCTCTTCATTTCTTTTGTATCTTCCATGTTTCAGTCCTTCCCTCTATCACTTTGATTATTTTATTATTTTGTTTTCAGTTCGTCAATTTTCATCTCAGCTGTCTAATCTAGCTAGCTATAGTTATTCATTAATTTATAAATGTCAGTATGTTACTATATTTTAAGCCATAAGTTCCATTTATTTTGCCATATTTTGTTTTTCTTTGTTAAAATTAATAATTTTTGCCTTGTGTGGTGTACACTTTTAATCTCAGAGCTTTAGAGGTAAATGCTGGAGAATGAGAAGTTCAAGTTCAACTTGCTGGCTGTATAACAAGTTCAAAGTCAGTTTAAGTTATATGAATAAGACTCTATCTCAACAAAACAGAAACAAACCAACCAATAAATGAACAAGTAAACAAAACCCAAATCTTAGTTTTAAGGGAATTTATTTATTTTTGAAACAGTCTTTCTGTGTAGCCCTAGATGTCTTGGAACTCCCTTTGTAGAGCAGGCTGGCCTTGAACTCACAGAGCTCCATCTGCCTCTGCCTCCTGTGTGCTGGGATTAGAGATGTGCACCAGAACACCTAACTTTGTAGGAACATTGTTGAGCACATTTATAAAGTTTTAAAGTCTGTACATGGGAGCCATATTACTTAGGTTCTATGCGGCTCTAGATCTTTTCTCAATTTTCTCACCAGGATACATTTTTTTTTATTGTGACAAATAATGTACATGAAATTACGTTGGGGCATAAAAAATGGCTATCATTAGCCTTAATATTGGTGTACTTTTAGGAAGAGGCAGAAAACACTGGTGTTCCCAGATTATTTCCTTATAGTTATAGAAATTCCTTAACATGACATGAAGGCGCACTGAGTCCCTCCAAAGGTTGAACCATTTCCTGTTTACTCTTATTCCCTGGTTTCAAATATGCACCTTTCATTTGTTAATTAAAAAAAAAAAAAAGCAAATTTGTTCTTCTAGCCTGCAAGGCTTTCAGAATTTTGCTCAGTATTTCAACTTTTTCTCAACAAGAGAGAGAACTCTCCAGAAAAATGACCTGAATGCAAGGGTTCATTTCCTTTCCACAATTAGCTAGCACTGAGCAACAATATTGTGAGTGAAGCATAAATTTTATCTGCCTAAGCTTTGGTCACATCATTTCTTTCCTCCATCCTCAAGAGCTTATTTACAAGAAATACATTGATTCAATGTAAAAAAATTCACTCTGGGCACCTGTGAAATGGCTCAATGGTTAAGGTTAAGAATATATTTCACTTATTTCTCCAGAGGACCCTAGTTTATTACCATTTAGGAAGGCTTGCTGCTGTCATTAACTTCAGCTCAATATCCTCTTTTGGCCGTTGAAGGCCCCTTAACATACATGCACATGTATTCCACCACCCATATACACATTCAAAATAAAGAAGAAATCTTTTAAAAATCCATCATGGCTTGGACCATTTCTTGAACACATAATAATACTGTTCTAATAGATGTTCAAGAGTTATAGGCTCTACAGGCTACTTTCCTGATATCTCAGCACCTGTCAGGCTAGAAAACTGAAGGCAGAATCTGTATAAGGATTTATAATTTCAAAGTATTTGTGAAAGAAGGAAATCGATTTTATTTTTTTAATACACACATTTTAATAATATTAATAGCAAGTTATCTTGCCTTAAATAAGCTATGTGCTTAAGATGTCACCAGACGTTTTGGTGAACCTTTGAGTTATTATTATCATGAAAAAAGACCAAGTGTTGAAAGAGGGCAGAACGTTTTAGAGGCTCCAAGCTCATTTCTCGGTTCTCCCATGTGGCCTTGGGAGAATCATTTGATCTTAGTTTCTTCATTCATAGAGTAGACATAGAAGATTAATGTGGAATACATGTGTGTTCACTTACGTGTGTGCTTCACACATATCAACACTGTGAAATCCTTTCTTTAAAGGAAATCTTCCTTAGAAGTTCAAAACTTGAAAATATAGTTGTCTCTTGGTGTCTACGGGATCTGGTTCTAGGACCCATGGGCACCAGTATCTGCAGATGTTCAAGTCCCTTACGTGACATACAATTTGTAGACAGCCTCCTTTGCAGTTTAAATCATCCCTAGACTTCTCATGGTGCCTGGAACAAGGGCAAGTGCAGCATGAAATGCTTTTCTGTATCTGTTGTTTGGGAAATGATAGCTAAAATAAGTCTGTTTGATTTTAATACTTTTCTGGTTATTTTGACCTGCAGCTGACTGAATTCCGAATGGGGTAAACTGAGGCAAGCAGCTACTATGGCTTTGCAGAGAACCACCCAGAACTAAAATGATACTCTTGATACAGAAGATTATTAGACTGGAATGTTTCAATTTGGAGGTAGATACTGTACAACATGATATGGTAACATACTTTTCAAGAGGCACATCTGAAGTCAGTTGTTGACATAGCCAACCAAACATGTAACACATAACTGTGTTTGACTGTTGGACTTTGACTATTTGGATACTGAAGCTGGGCTAGAAAAAGAGCTATTACCCCCACCTGGACTGAGATGCAACCTCAAGATCCGTCCAGACTGAGGAGCTGTAGAAATGGGAGGCAGGGACCATCAAAGAGGGAAGGGCCCAGGAGCCCTATGAAAAGACCAATCTAGAGGCCACTTGGCAGTCTACTAGCTCTGAGTCCCCACTCTGTCCCAGAGGATGCTTCCTACTTTCAATAATTGCTTACTTTCACTCTCTTACAATGTTGATTTCTTTGTATCTGGGTGTCTAATTCTTTGTTCACTGTTCAAAAGGCTCTGAACTCCTAGACCACCCTTGGCTCAAGACTCCAGTCCTTAGTCAGCCCTTCGTTTATGAGGAGGAGAGCCACAGAGATAGCTGACTAGAGATATTGGGAGCTCACTTAAAAACAACTGCTGAGGAACCTTTAGGGAAAGGAACTAAACCCTCCAAAGGTAGACGACTGTCAAATGGCGTGGGTAGTTTGTGGAGCCTCTTGCAGTAGGACCAGACTATGTTCCTGTGCATAAACTGGCATCTTGGAGCCCATTCCCTGCAGAGGAACACCTAACCCAGCCTTGATACTGGGATGAGGGACTCTGACCTACATCAACTGGATTTGCCAGACTGAACTGGTCCACTTTGGCACTCCTTGCCCTCCTTGGGGAATGGGGAGGGGATGGGCTGGGGGAAGACTAGAAGGGATTGAAAGGAGGGAAGGGAGGGGATCAGTGATATAAAGAACTAAAAAAAGGTACCCTGTTCAAACATCACTATTTACTTTGTTAACTGATAAACAGCATCTGTACATTTTAAAGGAAAAATGTGGAGCTGGGGAGATAGCTCAGCGGGGAATACTTTCTGTTTAAGCAAGAAGATCTGAGTTCAAATCCTCAGGTCTAGTTATGCACCTGTAATGCCAGCACTGCAATTGTCAGAAATAGGAAAAACCTGTGGGTTTTGCTGGCTGCTTGCTTAGCTCCAGGGGTGATAAGAGATTCTGATTGACTCAGATAGGTAAGAGAGAAGGAGAAAGCATACCTGATAGTTTACTCTTGCTTCTCTGTGCGCATGGAAATGTCGATATATACATACACACACATGCACAACACTTTACACACACAGCAATTTACAACCACATACACACCAAATATTAATAAAGAGCAGTCATCAATCTTTTGAGTTGTTTAAACAAAGTATGGAGGAGATGTAATATCAAACTTTTTAATAAAGATGATTTTTGCCTAAGTGTTTGTCTGCCAAAATAGTGGGTGTGAGAAAAGTGAATAAGTAGGCCTGGACCTGTTTATAGCTTCCTTTGATAGAGAAGGGATTTTCAAAGACGAAGACATAGATAGGGTGACTAGTTGTATCCAGGCAGTTTTCATGGAATATCTGACAGAGGTAAGCAAAGTGTTGCTTGATATTTTGGTGGAGTTCAGAAATGGAAAACAAAAGCTATAATAGTTTGTATCTGCATTCTGGAGTAGAGATAGATAGAAGTAAAAAATGAGTGTAGTTCCAAATAATATAATGTAATAGTTTGTGTCTGAAATGTCTTTTTATGGTGATGATGCTAATGTTGAGAAGTTATCTTAGTCTGATCTTTATTGGTGGAAAAGAGTTTATTTCAGTTCACAGCTTATAATCTGTCATGAGTGGAATTCAAGGCAAGAACCTTCAACCAGGAATTGAAGCAAGAGCCCATGGAGGAACACTGCTTACTGGCTTCTTCCCTATGACTTGTTCTTTCTGCTTTATTATACAGCTCAGGACATACACCCAGGGATGGCACCACTCACAGTAGGCTGGACCCTCCCACCAAAGTCATCAGGAAAAGGCCACAGAGGCTGACCCACAGGCCAATCTGACAAGTTATTTTCTTAATTGAAATTTTATCTTCCCAGATGACTCTGGCTGTGTCAAGTTGACAGAAAATCTAACCAGCAATGGGAAATGAAGTTTAGTTGGTAGATATAGACTGTTAAGGATGGGCCTTGAAGGCTATAATTTAGTCCTCTTTCCAGTTATAATCCTTATTCCCTGGTTAACTACCACATGAACAAGCCACAAGCTCCTACTCTTATGGACTGCGTGCCAATGCCATACCCCGCTCACCACAATGGACTGAGTTCATGGAAACTGTGAGCAAAAACAAATCCTTTATCCTTTATCTAATAAATTCCCTTCCCGGGTCTTATATTAAGGAAATAGATTGCATGTATGGGGATGTGCAGAAATTTTGTCAAGTTAGAAAAAGTATTACTCCACCTACCTAAGGTATTGAATGAAGCCTGGGAGAAGGCATAGAATTGGTTGAATGCTAATACCTGTAAAACTTCTTGCTACCTCATATTCATTAAATAATATGAAGCATCTTGATATTATTCTTTTAAGTCTTCTAAAGGGGAAAATGAGGCCATAAAACTGGTTCTACATTAAACACAAATATTTTTGTAAGGATGAAATTTTTTCTTTTACTCATCTAATAGAGAAATTAGCTTCTACGCATTTGCCAAGCTTAAGTCTCCCCTTCCCATAGAGCTCAGCTATGACATCCATGAGAATGGGATTTTAGATCTGCTGGGGTAAGAACAAAATTGTTTCCAAAGATTCAGTGTGGCTCCAGAAGAAAAGGAAATATAAGATAATTTTATTGAATTTATAAATAAAAATGAATAGTATGTAGGGACAGGGTAAGGTGGTTGTTAATAAAAGAAAAGGCAAGATAATATTTGGAGGCAAATATTTTCACTTTTGGAAGAAAGGAAGAAAATAGCTCACAGAATATCTGATACAAGGTAAATCATACTTAAGGAATGCCAGAGAAGAAAGCAAACACTGTGTTCCACAGTAAGCATGAGATTAAGAGCCCAGTCTACCCAGTGAGTCAGGCTTATCAGTCACTGTCAGAGCAGGTGCTAACACAGTGGGTTTTACTTATAATGTATAGTGAGCATCCCAGTACTACAATCATTATTGGCCGCATCCTAGAGTATCAGTGTTTATGTTTTTTGAGCTGAAAGTCCTTCATGCAGAATCATAGTTCTCCATTTCTTTAGATTCATTATTCTCCCAGAAAAGCCCACACTGTATCTCTACCTTCTCACTCTCAATGAGAATTCATCCAGGGTGTTTACCTATACACTCAGTATACAATGCTGCACTGGTTCTACATCATGTTCAACTTGTAGCTGGCATGACATGCTTTTGGATGGGATTTTCCCAGTCACCTCTTTATGTGTCTATGAATTTTTTTCATGCTGTCTGCCAGGATATATGTTAAGCCACACAATTGGAAAGGCTAAGGTCAGCTCTGCTTCCTTGCAATATCTCTCACTATGTGATAACTACTTTTTACCCCATACTCTCTTTTTGAGTCTTATTTGTTTGGAAGGCTGCAAGGATGTTTATGAAATAAGGCCCACAGTATTTGCAACACTTATTGGTAATTCAATAACTATAAAGATGAAATGATTCCTCATGTGTTATAAGTGTTGGAGCACTTTCCATTTATATAGATGGCCAGTTTCATTAAAGAGTAGAAAATATTTTCTTTGAAGGAACTGAGAAAGTATGAAACACTTAAGCAAACAAAGCTTACGTTTAAAAGTTGGGACATTTAATTTCGATCATTGGTGTCACTGGGTTAAGAAACTTTTTGATTGGTGAAGCACACCTCCGAGTGTGTCTACAGGATTTTTGCCAAAGATTCTTGGCTAGTGAGGGTCCTTATGTAATGGATTAATGTCTTGATGGTTTTATTGAGAAGTGGTGAAATATAGGTGATGGGTCATAGGGAAGCTGGGTCATTGGCGTCTTTTGTGTCTTTGGTGTTATGTCTTGATTTTGCCTCTCCTGTAGTGTCTTTTCCCTGCTCCAAGCCTGCTGTGCTATGAACTTTTTTGTCCTGCCAAGTCTTGTCTTCCTTCCTATTTTGGACTGACATCACCTAAACCACGATTCAAAGCAAATCCTTCCTCTCAAAAGTTGATTCTGTATTTTCCTTGAATTACAGGCTGGCGTGCTATTATATACTATTGTACATGAAACTAATTTGCTAATTGCTTTCATCTCATCTTATTGAGACATTGCCTACAGCTTGTTCATATTTTCCATGGACTTGATGTCATGTTATTCTCTTGATGTTCAGATAATTTTGTGTATTCACATATTGTTGTTGTTGTTATTTCCTCCCTCATCAGTTTAAAATGTAACTGTGTGTTTTACTCTGTATTTATCAATCTTGAAGTTTTCTAAATTTGTTGCATGTGCAGCTTGAGGCTTGTAATACATTTGGAAAATTGAACACACCATGCAATGAGGCATTTTTGTTCAGCTTTGAAGTCTCTTTAAAACATGAGCCATTAAAATTATAGTTAGAGCTGATAAAAAATTTATCCTAACATTACAAAAGAAGTTGATTCTGTCTGGTATTTGGTTACTGTAAATAAGAAAACTAATAAATACAGTATTTGACACTGTTAATCATTTAGACATGGATGAACACTTGCTCAAGTATCTCCTGTGAGTGAATTTTGTTCTCTCACAGACTTATGAAAATGCAAAAAACAGTGATAACAATGAAGATCTGATAGATTATTGGTATGTTGCTAAATCTAGAATTCCTGATTATCTTTTTAAAAATTATATAAATAATCCCTCCATATTTTATAGTGGTATAACAGATTTTTAAAGTAGTCTGAAAACAATGTTTAAAAAGATAATTAAGCCCAATAAGCTCTCTCTGAATTTATAATAGAAAATACCAATAGGTCACAGATCATTACTACAACTGCCTGCACATGTACATTTTAGTACTTACATACAGTATTTATAAAATCCATATAGGAACATTATAGTACTGTATGTAGGCCACCATGTTCTCTGGGAGAGATCCAGGAAGATGGTGGTAGGCTCCTCTGCTGTACATCACTTATGGGATGATATAATGATTGATTTATATTACTAATCTCGCATTTTAAGTGATTTTGCATTGTGTGGAATAAAGACTGGTTGTAATCCATGGAATAGTGAAAAAAGATGATTGTTGAGCAACCCTTTGTATCATTCATCTGTACAGGACCAGGGAAAACTCATTTCTTTAACTCAGTCATATCTACCCCCATCTCTACTGAAAACAATATCTAAGCTTCTGGTTTACCCCTTTGTCTTGTACCACAAATCCATACTCCGTTTCAAGTAGTATTCACGTACAGAGATGGAAATTATATACCTGGGTAGCATGTTCATTTCTTCTGCTGGTTTATGAGGAATTCATGCAAGGGGAGTGTTTTAGGAATATTTTCCCAGTGTTTGTTCTAAAGATACGTAAGACTTACTGTCTTATCTTTGCAAAGATAAATGACTCTGCATTGTATCAAAAGGTTTATATCAGAAGGTGTTTCTGTTTCTACAAAGACTATTTATAAGATAAATAACATTTGTTATGAGCTGTGCACCGGACCCTAAACTAGGAATATTTTTCCATAAATGAAAGTGTTTGGTTTTTCTATGAATTATGGTTTAAAAATAAACATCTGTCAGGACAAACCTGAAAGATTATAAATTAAAATTATAATCTCATGAACAGTAGCATTCATAGAATAAGTAAAAGCGAATGCTGAAAATTGTGTCATGTCCTTAGGGGACCTTATAATCTCAGCTTTGGGCACCTATTGGGTCATTAGCATTTGCCTGGAAAGTCCAGAGAGAACAACACTGTAACTTATGATTGATCAAACAAACCCTCCCCAGCAGAAATTTCCTAAAATGAAAAAAACCAATAAAAATGTATTTTTATGTTTCTGATTTTCATCATTTGATGATGATGTTACTGAAGAGACAAGAGATGCCTGATTTACTAAAAGATTTCATTTGTAGGAAGGGAAAAAACCCGAGAGTAGCTTTACCAATTGAACTGCAGGAAACGGTTCATCTGGAGAGAGGTTTATGTCCCTGACAGGAGCCTTTCCCGGTACCTGGATCATACTAAAGAACCACAGACACACAGACAACAAATCTACAACAGAGATGGAATGGCTTCCAAAGTCAGCAGGAAATCATTGTCTAGGATTTTAGATGTAATATTTTCACACACTTTTGTGGTTCATTCTCAAAATTCAGTCTCTGTTTACTGTTCTTATGTTCAGACGTATCAAAACCTAGGAATAGAAGACTTGTGTTATTGCCTTAATGTAAATACATCTTCTTCCCCCGCCACTGAAAATACTATCAGCTTTCAACACCAAGAACGAAGACAAAGTCTCATCTCCTTCCTATTAGGGTATGGTCTATTAAGAAAACAATATTCTCCAAGAAATTAATTTTCTTTTGTAATAACAGATCTTCATAGTTTCAAGGTCTAATGTCAAAGCCTGGATAGAATCACCACTGGCCACTGGTTGCTCTGTCTTCATTTTATTACTTTGTCTATTCAGTTGCATAGTGCACACCAAGTGGAGAGCTGATTTTGATCCATAATTGCTTCAGCCCAGCACCTGATATGTTTTGTGACCACAAACTTCAGTGTATTCTCCAAGACTTAGTGCACATTGGATGTTCAAATATGGTACATTAGGTCATCCTGGCTAATGCTGTCTGTGTCACACGTTTTATAGAAGGATCAATGTGTAGCTCCAAACAGCAACTAATTCAGTGTTGAAATGGATCACAATTGCATCCTTCTTCTCGTAGAAGAACAAAGTTTAAAAAGTTGCACTTCAATGGCTTGAAACTTATCATGCTGCTCCTGGATGAACTTACTTTGCCAGAAAAGTTTATCATGTAGTTTTGGAACATGTACATGGAATATCCTGCCTTATCCAAACACTGTTCTGGGCTGGTGGGCCTCACATAGGTATGTGGTAATGATTCAAATGACTTTTGAGGGAAGTAAACATCGTTGCCAAGTACTTATCTGCAAAAGTCACAACAGCATGGTTTTGTTTCTTTCCAGAAGGTTTCCAGAGAGAAATGTCTCCCATGATGAGTTATGAAAGTACTTTTCACCTGGGTCGAAGTCTTAAAGGTCTTTCAGCAGCTCTTTGTAGTGGTTAATTCCAATATTTACTTATGATAATGTCTTTTTACTCTTTTTTTTTGTTTCTTTCTGATTTTTTACAGAGTTCTAAACCATTTTCTTCCTCTTACGCATCTGTAACCCTGTCAGCTCATGTCTTCTCAGAACTGGTTCCATTTCTATTTGGCCTAAAGGAGAAAATGGAGTGCAGCTGCCTCAGGAAGTGGTGCTGTATTGTAGGAATTATTTACTGGTAACTGATTATATAAAGGATTGATATTTATTAAGTGATTTATATAAACACTTATTGATACAAATTTGAACTTTAAGCAATTTTTAGAGAGTTGAACTGTAGTAGGAGGTTTCTGGCCCGGACTTTCGGGCCTAACCTCAAGGTCTAGACCCGCAGTTCCACAGAGACACACAGATGCTTTCATTAGTTTTCAGCTGATCAGCCTCAGGCCCAGGCATATCACTTGCTAGCTCTCTACCCTTCATGTAACCCATGTCTCTTGTTCAGCCATGCGGCTCGGTACCTTTCTTTAGAGCAGCATGGTTGTCCTCTGCTTCCTGGGGCTTCTCTCTGGTGCTCTGTCTGGCATTCTGCTCTCAGAGATTTTCTTAGTCTGGTAGCCCCACCTACACTTCCTGCCTGCCTTTGGCCAATCAGCTCTTTTTATTAAACCAGTGGGTGGGACAATTATTTACCAGGAAACAACACAATACCCCTACATTGAACTATTTCTCTCTCTCTCTCTCTCTCTCTCTCTCTCTCTCTCTCTCTCTCTCTCTCTGTTTTAAGAATGCAGGAACAGGGATGGCAGGCAGTGTACAACTGGCTCTTTAATGGGGGTTGGCTATGCCCTGTCTACTAGGGTCCTTGAGAACCCAAAGCTATGCCTCTAGATCTCCCTCAATAATGCCTGAATACTAGCACATCTCTGGTGACTCATTTGAATGTTATTATGGGCAGCGCAGCCGCTAAACAGGCTTAGAGTATTCTTGGAATCCCTCAGCGATTCCTACTGTACCTCTCCTCATGCCCATGGGCTCTGAAGCCTGTCAATCACTACTTTAGTTACTTTTCTATTACTGTGAAAAGGCACCATGACCAAGGCAACTTATGTTTACTCAGGCTCATGATTAAAGAAGGGTAGAATCCCTGATCATAGGGAACATATCAACATAGTGTTGGAGCAGTAGCTGAAAGCTCACATCTAATCCATAAACAGGAGGCAGAGGAAAGGGGAATAACTGGGAATGGGATGAGCTTTTGAAACCAAACAACTCTACCAATTGGGAAACAATCATTCACATATAATTGGGGTCATTGTCATTGAAACCGCCATACTTTTATTATAGGATCTGTCTCAATGAATTGTGCTTTTTGCACCGTCTTGAACTTTGCACATATTTAACTTTCTGCAGCATGGAATGTTCAAGGTAACTTATTTCTTATGACTGGAAAGCAGTTCTTTTGTGTGTAAATAGAAGGTATGAAGTGAAAGAGAATGCATAACAGAATTCTCTGTGCGGCACTTGAAAGTGCAGCGTATAGAGCAGAAACCCAAACATCATTCTGAGTGACTTGTCCCTCACCAATGTTCAAGAGGTACTGTTCAAAATGATAGTAGTTTGTTTTGTAAAAAACTTATTTTTGATTCTTTGTGAGTTTCACATCATGCACCTTGATCCCAGTCATCTCCAGTCCGTTCCTTTGTATCCACCCTCTTGTGACCTCTCCTCAAATAAAATAAAATAAAAAATAAAATAAAATAAAATAAAATAAAATAAAATAAAATAAAATAAAAATCTCATTGTAGAAACTGTAGTGTGAGATGGTGAGTCATACACAAATTTATCTTTTAGTTCATACATCTTTACTCAAAAGTGTTCCTGGTTGCAATGAGTCATGGTTTGAAGCTTCTGGCTTCTGTTACACCATTGATATTGGGCTTTCACTGGGACTCATCTTGGATATTGTGTCCTTGTCCTGTGTCATCGAGATCCTGCTGCTTTGGATCTGCAGGACTGGTCCCTTCACATGCCCCAGTAGATCATAGATGGGGTGGGTCAACTCATAGTCTTGGTTCTGGGCCTGGGTGCTAGCTGGGTTGGTCAGTCTGCCAGCTCTCCCTCATCCTCATCACCAGGGTGAGCTCTCTAGCTCTGCTCTGGCTAGTTCACCCTATGTAGCAAGCACCAAAAGGCGGGGCCCTGGTTCTCCTGTTCTCCCACACCTACACCATCAGGGCCAGCTCTACTCTGTTGCCCAGGCAAAATACAGTGGCCATTATTCCAAGTGCTGCAGCTGGTGAGGGACAGTGCCTGTTCTCCCACTCCCACGCCCTTGAGGCAGCTCATCCACCCACCAGAGGTGGGGAGGAACTGTAATACTAGTGTTTACTCATTAAACTTTTCCTATGTTCCAGGCACTGTTTGGTTAATGCTCTGTGCTCTGCAATAGAGGGTCTAAAAGAAGATGGATGTTTGTGTTGAAAGCATCTAGCAATCTTGGTATGTTTTAATATCAATTCTTTTTTTGTGGTGCTGCATTTTTATGATGAGAACATCTTTTAGATTCTGACAAACTGGACCTCACAGTGAAAGTGTCTGTATAACTGTGCCCGTCCTTAAAAAAGTGCTTTACTTTCTCTTTTAATAGCACGGAGAGTGTCACATGGGGAAGAAATGGGATTCTTTTTTGGAAATATACCTTGAGGTCACAAAAGATGGCGGTTCTACTGCATAGTCAGCCTGCCTAATTTGCTTTTAAGAGAACAGTGCACCACTCAATCTTATTTGCCTTGGTTTTTCCCAAGTAATCAACTTTTAGAGCCTAAGCTAAAGCATAAGTGTAATTTTAAATTACATATTTTCTATGCTCTGTCCCAAGAGCAATGTGTGTGTATTTACATGAATGTTATGATAATCATTTTTTGGAAACACAAGACAAACAGGAATGCATGAGTATCCATCATGAGTGTTGGAGCCACATTTGGACATTGTTTGATCATGTCTGTTATCTGGGTCAGTTGGAGTCAGCCGTTAATCCTTTGTGAAACTTGGTTTAGAGGTAAGTGTCTCTCATTCCTTCCCCAGATGATAACTTCTGAGCTGGTCAATAAAAGAGAGAAGAAAACCCTTTGTTAGGGACAGACACACAGACAGGGACAGACACAGATAGATACACAGGGACAGGTACAGACCCATAAAAAAGCCTTCAGGCAAGTACAGATTCAGACTCATATAACAGACACACAAGGTCAGCCTGACTGATAGACTTTAATTAAGGAGAGAAGCAGAGAGATACAAAAGGAGAGGCAGAAGCAGATTAGTTGTGAGATTAGTCTGTGGAAAAACATGACTCATAACATGTGATGTAAATATGACTCATGACAAGCAACATAAACACAACCTTGTATTGTCTTCTTCAATCCCATATCAGATATTCAAAATTTACCTTCGCTTCAGTCAGAACTTGGACAAACTCCATAGTGTTTTTGTTCATGCGTAGACAAGTATGCCTTACCTTCTCTTTCAAGAAACAAACTGAATCCCAAAGAATAAACCAGAGTTGCCAAGTACAATACGGTCATCTCAGCTGAACTTGATTCAATGTTAGATGCATTGTGCTTTCCCAGCACAGGCCTCTTTGCAGTTGGCAGACATGGGAGACAGACATGGTTGGCTCCTGTCTTCATCTTTCCATTCTCCTTGCTCACTGGCTTTCTCACCCAAGCTTTTGTGGTTCTTTCTGATGCTGTTGAGATTTGAGAAGAGGACACAAGGAATGTCAATGAACTCTTATACTCAGTTCATTCCCAAGGTGGATAAGTAGACACTTTTATGCTTTTCTGTGTGAATCTTTTGAAAGTCTCCTTTCTTGAGACTTCCTTCACTTCAATTAACTTTTCAGACTTAACTGTGTTTCTCCCCTACATGTGACTACCTTCTTCAGTCAGTAGGAATCAAATGTGAGGTGGGTCTTCCTCACAGACTACAACTTGATTTCTTGTCAGTTTTTCTACCAAGGAACATGGTGAACATTTATCTACATGATGTGTAGATAAATATACAGCCATTGTGTGAAGGCTAATCTTCATTGTTAACTGGACTCTACTCAGAATCCCTAAGAAACATGCCTTTAGCATGTCTGAGAGTGTTTCCAGACAGGTTTAACTGAAATGTGGATGGCACCATTCCACTGGGTGGAGTCCTGAACTGGATAAAAAGGAGGAAATGAGCTGATTGTTAGCATTGCTTTCTCTGCTTCCTGACTAAGAACCCAATATAACCATTCACCTCACAGTTATCCCACAATGCCTTCCCCACCATGATTAACTATATTATTTCTTAAACTGGTAGCCAAAATAAGCTGTTTCCTTTTAAGTTGATTTTTGTGAATATATATGTACATATATATTTACAGTAACACAGAAAATAACTAATACATCTTGTTTCAATAAGTCTTTGTGACACTATTCAATATCAAATCAGGCCAACTTGATGAAGAGCCTTCTAAGGACTGTTTTAGTTAGCCGATGTTTCAGTGTTCCATGACCACCAAAGAAGAAACAGACAGTTCCTCAAATGCCCGTAAAGTCCAGTCAGTCATTATGTCAGAGAGAGGCTCTTGTCACCAGCAAATGGAAGATATCCAAAGCATACCTTCTCCTCCATTTTAATTTTCCTCTTATTGTTTGTCATTTATATCTTCAAAGTGAATGAAGCATGTTATGAGAACATTTCTAAACTTCTTGGCAATTTGACAATTTGCATTTGGCAATTTGGCAGCTGCTACTGAATGAACCTACCACTGCCTCAGCAGGCATCAAGGATAAGCCCCGCCCCCTTCTTCACTATCAGACTGCAGTTCCAATAAGCGTGTTAAAGAAATGAATAGTAATCAAGTAATTCTAATGGTTATTAGTTGTAATATCAGCACCCAGCATAACTCTGGTTACCTAGAGGTACTCAGGCAATACCTTGTTTTCAAGGATGATATAGAAGTTATCTTTTATAATCTGGTGTGGTGATACATTGTATATTTAATAAAATCAGTCTGGAACATCAGACAACAGAATCACCCACAGTCAAGCCATGAAGCTCAGAGAGTGGTCACCCACACCTTTAATCCATCACTCCAGATGACCAAGTGGTGACTCACCCTTTAATCCCATCCCTCAGGAGACAGGGATCTTTCTGGATTTCTGTGAGCCCAAGGCCTAACCACCAAGCAGTAGTATCTCACACCTTTAATTCTAACTCTAGAATTATGATACAGAGTTGAACTGGAAGTGTAACAACTGGGCAGGGAAGATATTTAAGGCAGGAGGAGGCAGAGATTCAGGCATTCTGTAGAAGCGACCAGCCAGACTGAGTACTCCTGAAGACAGCCTTTGCAGCCCTAACAGTCAGGTTTATTTTGTGCATGCTGTCACTTTCTTTTTGAGTGACTAAATATCTGACTTTAGGTATCTCTCAATTTCTTATTAACTATACAATTGGCCTTTCATACAGGTTTATACCATTTGATAATAAGCCCTTGCCCATATCATTTTATGAAATCATCAAATAATTGTTGAGAACATACCACAAGCCAACTGTTAAGTAGACACATGGAATAGAAAGCCTAAAGTTATAGTCTTCTTGTATTAACAGAATAAATGATGTAAGTGGCAGACATTAAAAGCTTCATGAGGATTAGCTCATTTGATCCTTAAAATAACCCTGCAGGTAAATGTCTCTATTTTCATTTCGCTTTAGAGATGAAAAAAATTAAACATAGGAACACTAAATAAATTGTCTGGAATTCACAGGAGTAAGATGGGGTTACAGTTGAATTCCTGCTATATGTCTTTATCTGGTGAGTTCTGCCTGATAAATGTACATAAGTATTGTTTGCTTCTAAGGTAGAGTCAGAAGTTGGCAACTAGGCTGGAACTGGGCTAGTCATGGTGGCAACAGTGCCCACAAAAACCATGAAGATATACTATTATAACACGATAAAGTGTTGTTTTAAATAATGGCATTAGTATTTGCTAACTGTATGTGTGTGCTTTTCATCTTTACTAGGGTATAGTATATTAATGTGGTGTTCCATATCTGTATGCACTCTGAAATAATCAAGCCACAAGTATCATCACTTAAACATTTGTCACTTTTAGTTAAAAGAACATTTGGTAATATATTCTGCAATTTTCAAGCGTACAAAACATTACTACTAATTATAACTACTGTATGTGATGGTTTAAATGTGAAATGTGACCTCAGGCTTAATGGTTTAAAGATGCCCCCTAGCTTGTAGTCCTTTTTTTGGGAGCATGTGGAATCTTTCGAAGGTGATGCCTAGATGAGGAAAGTAGGTCATAGGAGGTGCATGCTTAGAGATATATTATCTACAGCACTTCCCAGTCCCCATTTCAAGATGTGAGGAGTCTCTACCACCAGTTCTTACTGCTATAAGTCCCGCCTTCCCTGCCGTGATGAACTGAATCCATGGGTCAAAATAAGTCTTTCTTAAGTTGCTTCTGCCAGATATTTTGTGAGAGAGGAGAAAAGAAACAATGTGTTATATCTGACAGCACATTCTCATACCTCACCCATCTTGCTTAATTAAAGCTCTGTACCTATTGGCTAACGTTTCCTCAGTACAAACCCTGACATTGTGTTCTCTGTGTGCTTTAATTTTTCTAACCTATAAAATAAGGGCAGTAATATTTACTCAGGGTTATAGAGAGAATGATTTAGTATGCAGGAGAATTTAACCAAGCCCAGGACAATCAACAGACTTTTCATTTATATCCTTATTTTCTGGAAATGAAAGGTTCTCTGTGGTTTTACATGTTCAAGTAGCTTGGTTTTCATTCTGAAAGAGACCAAGGTTTTGCTTTCAGGTCACCACAAAGTGAGAAGCTTTGTAAAATTTATTTAAATTTTTATTTTCTTAAGCATATTAAGCTGGAGTATTTACATCACCACCATATTTACAGTGTGGTGCTCCCTTTCCTTCTAACCCCCCCATAACTCCCTCTCAAATCCATGACTTTGTTTTACTTTAATTATTACTACACCCTCACCCACACCATAGCACTTCTGAGTCTGTTTAATGTTGCTTAGATGTACCAATGTTTAGGGCTGCCCACTTGGGATCGGATAACCCAGTGGTTTTCAATATTTCTAGTGCTGTGACCATTTAATACAGTTCTTTATGCTGTGGTGAAGCCCAATCATAAAATTTCTTTTTGTTGATACTTCATAGCTGCGTTTTTGCTACTGTTATGAGTCATAGTGTAAATATCTTATATGCAGGATGGTCTTAGGCGATCCTAAAAGAGTTATAACCCACAGGTTGAGAACTGCTGAAATGACGCATCAGGTAATTTGTTCCTGGAGAAAACGATATCTCCCAGCAGCCATTGGTTGACCCTGGTCTTCATCTAGGGGAAGAAAACTTACTCCTTCTCCATGCTGTGTAGTACGAGGTTTCTGGCCCAGACTTTCAGGCCTAACCTCAAGGTTTAGGACCCAGAGACCCGCAGACCCGCAGACCCACAGTCCCACAGAGACACACAGATGCTTTCAATAGTTTTTGGCTGATCAGCCTCAGGCCCAGGTATATCACTTGCTAGCTCTCTACCCTTCATCTAACCCATGATTCTTCCTGTTCAGCCATGTGGCTCAGTACCTTTTCTTAGAGCAGCATAGTTGTCCTCTGCTTCTTCTGGCTTCTCTCTGGTGTTCTGCTCTGTTCTTCCTGTTCTCAGAGTTCTTCTAGTCTGATAGCCCCACCCACACTTCCTGCCTGCCTTTGGCCAATCAGCGCTTTTTATTAAACCAGTGGGTGGGACAATTATTTACAATGAAACAATACAATCTCCCACAATGCTGTCATATGAAAACCTTTTATTATTTCTGTTTTATAGAAAAGAAAGAAAAGCACCAACTTTGATTAAAGTTGCTTAATTGTTTATTTTCTAGAAACCAACAAAAATGTTTCAGAACAGGTTTTGCTAAGATTAATCCTCTCATATAGGTGAGTAATTCTTTCACTTGTGAATTTCCTATTGATTCCTCTCCAGTCAGTGTCTTTGAAATGCAGAGGTTGCTGCTCAGTGAGACTTCCCTTGTGAGGGTGGGAGTCTCAGGCATGCTGATGAAGGATGCTGCCCCTCATAAAGAAGAACAAGTACATAGGCAAACAAGAGAGAAGCTTGCAGAAGGACCTGGAGCTTCTAAAGGGCAGGAGGCAAAGGATGGGCTCTGCTGCTTTAATTAGGAACAAAAGTCTTGTCAGTTTTAAGGGTTCTCCTTGGATATTTTGTAATCCTCTCATAGTTCAGCTTTTGTTCCCCTTTGTATAAACAATGGATGGCTGGAAGATTATATCATCAAAATGAACAGAATGCTACTCTATGAAGTTAGTCAAACATAAAATACGCAATGGATTTTTCACAAAGGGACATAAAGCTCAAATATGCTGATTAATTCCAAAAGGAAAAAAGCTATAATTTTTAAGTTAAAACTGTTTTTTAAAAGATCATTTTTTTTGCCTTGACTTTAGAAAGAGAAATATAATCACTCTTTACAACATAGAACAAAGCTTAATGTCAAAGATTTTATTTTGAAAAGTGTGTAGGAAGCTAATCCTCAGATATGAAAATGTTCTTTGGCCTCATGGCAATGGCTGCCTGTTATGGCTTTCCCAGAAAGTCCCTGGTACTCACATTTCCTTGCCTAAGCATATCAGACAGGAGTCCCCTGTCCTTTCTTCTGTAGCTGAGAATGGACAGGCTCTGGAGAGGGCTGCCCACAAATTAGAACATGGTAGTGAGAAAACCAGGAATGTGTTTGTATGTGTTGGAGGAAGAGTCGGCCTCAGGTATAGAAATAAAGAGTCATAAAGATCAAGGCAGTTAACTGCTCCCTATGCACCGGCCATGACAATATGACTGGTAGGGGCAGACTGGGGAGCTCTCAGAGTGAGAAGATGGAGCCTCTACTCACTGTTGCCTGGTTCTTACCAGAATCAGAGAAAGAGTTCAGCAATGAGGGCAAAGGAAGAATTAAAAGGTTGAGATGAAGTTATTACAGGGCAAAGGTACATACTCAGTGGGTGAGTATGGGCTTCATAAGACAGAGCTGAACACTGGATTGTGGATAGCTTGTTTTATGAGAATAATTTAAGAAATGGAGATTATGCATGAGTTTAGGCGGTGTTGGGGGAAGCAATGAATTCTGGTTTCCCACAATGCAGCTTGCTTCCCTTTTCTGTTCTTTTGTGCAGTTTTTAGATGTGGCACATGCTGTCATGTACCTGATGAGACCAGGACATTTTGTAAGGCTAGTGGTATAAATGTACTGTTGTGATGAAGCCCAGAACAGCTAATGGTCGTCTAAGTGGACCATATTGATCCCAGCTTGTTTTGGCTGTTCTGTATCTTTCTGGCTTGTAGGTGCCTGATATCTTGCAGTAATCCAGCTCTATGGTTGCATCAGATTGCTGCTGCTATGGAGTTTGTTGTCTCCTATCCCCTGCCTGTGTAGTCAACCTCAAAACTACTTGAATATCTATTTTTCAGCAAATTAATACAATTTTCCTTAATTTCTAATGGGAATGATCCAGAATCATCTGTTCCAGTCTGTTATAGGTTCTAGAGCACTCTTTAGGAACATTAGAACTGGAGTGGGGGGTGGGGGATTGAAAACACTGGTGCATTGATTCAAACTTTTCAGATTTTTATAGAGCTTTCTGAAGAAAATAGCTTGTCTTATCCCAGACACAATTCCAGACCATTTCACCGAGCTACAGCACAGATTTGAGGTAATCTAAGGCAATTTGTGTAAAAAAAAAAAAAAAAAAAAACCAAAACAAAACCCCAAACCCAAAAAACCAAAAAAAAAAAACCAAAAAAAAAAAAACAAAACTCAAATTGATAATATAATTTTGGAAAGTGAATGTGAGGTGAATTATGCAATTCATAATGCAGAAGTGAGTTTCCCTGACTCATGGAGAGAATGACTTTCATGGTAATTAGGTGATTTCTCTTTTCTCTTTGATTTTGGTGGCTTGGCAGTGAAAATCACACAGAGGACAGAATGCTTTCAGAGCCCATTACAGCCATTAAATAATGAGCATTCTCCAGCCTCACCAGTTCCATTAAGGATGACATCATGAGTTTCCAAACCCAAGACATGCATCTGCCATTTTTCTCCTCAGAGACACACTCAGTTTCTTTGAGTCATTTCCATTAACAAATGTTTATGAAAAATATAAAGATACAATTATGATAAATATAAAGCCTGAAGATTTAGCAGATTAAAAGATATAGGCACTTGTTAATGGAGACTGGTAAAGCAAAAAACTTTAAAAAATGTTTATTTAAATGATATATTTGGATTATACTCATTCTCTTGCCCTTGTCAACTCCACCCAAATTCTCTAACAGATCCCCCTAACTTTGTCTTCTTCTCTTCCTCTCCCTTCCCCTCCCCTCCCCAAATCTCCTCCTCTTCCTCTTCCTGAGCCTCCTCCTTCTTCTATAAAACAATTGAGTTTCTGGATATGGAGCCAACCAAATGGAACATGGGAAACCTGGTAGTGGCCACATCACCAAGGAGATAACAATTTCTCCCTCATCAGCCATCAACTACTAATAGGTCTTCAGCTAAGGATGGGGCCTCATGAGTCTCTTTTCCACCTATACTGGAATTTTGTAAGGATTAATGTGCAGTTTACCACAGCTGCTGTGAGTTCTTGAATGCAATAGTCATGTGTTGTCCAGACAAGAACACCTCACAACCCTTTCCCCACCCTCCAGCTCTTATACTCATTGCCCCTTCTTCCTTATGTTCTCTGAGCCCTGGGGAGGGAAGGCTGCTATTGATGTCCTACTTAGTGTTGAGCACTCATAGTCACATACTGTCAACAATTTGAGAAATTGAGGGTCTCTGCCGGCTGACCAGAGCTATTGGGAGTTCATGGACTCTGAAATGACAGCACAGAGACCTGTACGAAAAGGAACTAAACCTTCTGAATGTAAACAATCAAATGGCATGGGCAGTTTGTGGAGCCTCTTGCAGTAGGACCACAGTCTATTCCTGGTGGATGAACTGACATCTCAGAACCCATTCCCCAAAGAGGAACACCTAACTTGGCCTTGATACTGGGGGGAGGAACTTGGACCTACCTCAACTGTAATACCAAACTGAATTGACTCACCTTGGGAGTCCTTGCCCTCTTTGGGGAATAGACAGGGAATAGAGTAGGGGAAGGCTAAGGGAGGACTGGGAGGAGAGATGGGAAGGGGAGCAGTGATAGATATGGGAAAAAACTTTTTCAGTTAAAAAAAAAAAATTGGGTAGTATTCCCTAAACAATAAACACCCAAAACAAACCCCAAACAAACCAAAACAAAAAACCCCAAATCAAAAGAAAACAGAAGTCTTTGCATTATGAATATAACATTTCTGAGAATTTGCTTCACAATAAATCCATGTGGTAATCTGGAAATTTAATTGTGATAAAACCCAAGCAAATACATCTGTTCCTTTTTATAATTCCTGTCTCCTTCAGAGAGTAACATTAAAGTAAATACCAAACTGCAGACCTAATCAAGACTCACAAAAACCAGGAGGATATATGATAAACATCAGTAATAACAGCAAGCAGAAATGAGTAACAGACATATTACTGTTGATCAATACCTACTTTCTCCTTTATACCAAAGATAAAGCTTAGTCATATGACTTGCTTTATCCATTGAAGACCAATAGAAGGGATGCGTGTCTCATGAAAGTAGATTTGAGAGTTGCTTCATGCTCTGTCCCTTCTGTTTCTCTGCTGGGATGTGCACAGCATTCCAAAGGAAACTTCTCTCAGTCTAGACTCAGAAAGAGAAAGTTTGCAGAGCTGCACTCAATCCATCAGGATGTGAGACCTAAGTGAGAAATGGGCCTTTGCTAATGCAGTTTTGTTACTCTAGATTTCCCTTATCAGGTGGCAACTGAAAGCTAGCCTGGAAAGATGTCAAGGCACAGATGCATCTTTGATGAGGCTGATTAATGAGAACCATGGAGTATCTTTTCTTATACAGAAAACCAGCTGAGATGGGGTCAGTATGAGAAAGCAGTTTTTTTTTTTATAGCTCACCAGTCCTTTAGTTGATAAAACACCAAGCTCATTGGTACTTATGCCTCATATCTACTCACTCAGGCATTCATCTATTTCAGCTAGCAGATAAAGGAATAACCCACTACAACAAAGGAAGAAAGTAAGTAATCAAATATTTTCTTGCTCTGTTGAAAGCATATCATTTCAGGGAAGGAAAAGCCCAGCACAAATTGCCTCTGTCCTCTAAGAAGAAATTTTCTATCTTATAATCAGCTCTGCACTATTCCCATGCCTCCATATGCATTTCACCGTCTTTGGCTTTTTTTTTTTTTTTTTTTTTTTTTTTTACTATTGTCAATAAGTAAGGCATCTTTAATGTAATTTATTTGTGAAAGGGGAAGATTAAACTTTGGTCTCATGGTGACAGTTAGTACCTAATACTTGTAAGTCACTATTACTAGACACTTCCATGGGAATTTTCTATAATTTCCACTGAAATCCTTACAATCCTAGAGTGCCCAATTGTCAGTATATGAGGCTGAGTCTTCTTGTAGGATATTTTGTACACTGTGTAAAAGTGTATTGCTGTGACTGGTATGATAAAAAGATGAATGGCCAATAGCTAGGGAGGAGGTTTAGGTGGGACTTCTGGGAAGACAAGGAAAGAGGAGGTGGAATCAAGGTGTATGGGAGACACCAGGAGACACACAGAGGAAGGAAGAGGTGCAAGGCGAAAGGGAGGCAATGTCATGTGGTAGAACATAGATTAATATAAATGGGTTAATTTAAATTATAAGCACTAGTTAGCAATAAGCTTAAGCTATAGGCTGAGCTTTCATAATTAATAAGTCTCATCATCATCATTTGGGAGTGTTTGATGAGACTCATTACATATGGCATCCAACTGGAGGCTTGAATGTCCATATAGGGCCCAGGAAAGTGGTCTCTAGGTTAGGTTTCATGTACAGAGCTGTGTTTTGTTTTGTTTTGTTTAAAGGCCTTGCTATACAGCCGAACACTTGAGCATCCAGCTGGATACAAACTCCTGCTGTAGGCAGACAACAAATGCCCAGTGCTGGGGCAGGTAAATGCAACTCCAGTCTGGTACTGCCAACATGAGACTAGGTTCTCATGGAACTGAGGGGGGCAGAGCCAGCTGCCAGCACACAATATGCTAAGCAGAGTTGTGAAGAAGTAGCCTAGCAAATTTGAGATTTGGCTCATGTAGTCAGAGGAGGCTGCAGATGCAGGGAAAAAAGGTCAGGTCCAGACTGAGAGAAACCTCTGAAGAGGTAACAGAGTGTTTAAAAATATACTTAAATACTAAATAAGGAAAAAGAAAATAACAGTTTAAAAATAATAAAGTCTTTAAAGAAAGAATAATATATATATATATATGGTGATATATTGTATATTTAATAAAATTAGTCTGGCGTATCAGAGGACAGAATCACCCACAGCCAAGCTTTGAAGGACAGGGAGTGGTTACCCATGCCTTTAATCTCATCCAGAAGAGTCTCTGTGGGCTCATGTCCTAAAAGCCAGGCAGTGGTAGCTCATGCTGTTAGTCCCAGAACTTGAGAGAAAGAGGCAGGAGGATCTCTGTGAGTCTGACATCAGCCTAGTCAAGTTCCAGGAAACCTAGGATTGTTACACAGAAGGTACCCCCCCCCAAAAAAAAAAACCCAAACAAACAAAAGAGTGTCAGATGGCTCTTTCCTCTGATATTCCAGACTATTTTTTAAATTAAATATACAATATGTCACCACACACATAAGGTTGGGAAATACACAGGGCGTCTGAACCCAGTATAGTGCTTTGTTGAATTAAAATTTTTAAATGCTAATGTATAAAAAAACAGCTGTTGAGAGACATTGAATTATGGAAACTGCTAAATTAAACCAATGTACATATTTCAAGAATGTCTTCACTTTAGAATAAAATTTTTAAAAAAATATTGCTTTGGGTGAGAGGTTATGGCTTTGTTTCCACAGGAAACAAAAATTTAAGGTTTTCTTCAAAGTTAATGAAAATCAGATTTGATTGGGGGAGACCTCATGAAAATCTTGACTACAGATATGAAAAAAGAAACCAAGAAATACTACAGGACAGGTGACATATATGATGATTCCTCTATGATGGGAACAACTTTGAAACCAGGTGAAACATGATAAATCTGGTTGACCACAGAATCCTCATGACTTATTATTGGATGCTATCCTTTTATCTGGCATGAGCAGAGGTTTGGGGATACAGTCCAGATGGTCTTAGAAGGTTGACAGATACCTTTTACTTGCTCTTCAAACATAAAACAAACAATCATCTTTAGGTGACTTGCACAAACCACACATTCCATAATTGTGTTAACACACACACATATGTATATACATACATATATGTATTATGTTTTAAAATTTTATTTATTTAAAAAGGCTTTTCCCATGTACACCACTGCTCCCCCTCCCTTCCCTCCCCCCAGTCTCTCCCAATCCTCTCTTAGCCTCCCCCACCCCATAACCCCATCCATTCCCCAAGGAGGGCAAGGAGTTCCAAGGTGGGTCAGTTTAGTCTGGTATATCTAATTGAGGTAGGTCTGAGTCCCTCATCCAAGTACTAAGGCTGGGTTAGGTGTTCCTCTGTAGAGAATAAGTTTCAAGATGCCAGTTTGTGCACCAGAAACATAGTCTGATCCTACTGCAAGAGGCTCCCCAACTGTCCATGCCATTTGACAGCCATCTACCTTTGGAGGGTTTAGTTCCTTTTCCTGCAGGTTTCTCAGTGGTTTCTTTCTGGTTCAGTGAGCTCCCAATAGCTCTGGTCAGCCATCTCTGTGGGTCTCCTCCTCACGATCCTGATTCCTTTGCTCATATACTCTCTCCTCTCTCTCTCTCTGGAGCTGGACTTGGAGCTCAACCCGGTGCTTAGCTATGATCTCTGCTTCTGCCTCTATCTGCTGCTGGATGAAGGTCTTATAACGACTATTAGGGTGATCATTCATTTGATCATAGGTGAAGTCCTGTTCAGGCACCCTCTCCACTCTTACTTGGAGTCCTAGCCAGGGACATCTTGTGGACTCTTGGAGGTTTCCTCAGCACCGGTTTCTTTCCAACCCCGCAATGGCTCCCTCTATTAAGATATCCATTTCTGTTCTCCCTCGTGTTACTCCTCTCATCTCACCTCATGATTTTTTCTCACCACTTCTTGGTTGCAACCCATTATGATCCCACTTCACTCAGGAGATCTCCTCTATTTCCTCTTCCCAGAGGGATCCCTGAATGTCTCTCTTAAGTTCCTTCTGTTCTCAAGCTGTTCAGAGGTTGTGGTTTGCACTTTGGACATTCTTTGCTTTTTGTCTAAGATCCACTTATGAGTGAGTATATACAATGCCTATCTTTCTGGGCTGTGATACGCTCCAAATCCATCCATTTGCCTGCAAATTTTATGATATTATATATATAATATTATATTATAAATATATTTTACTATTGAGTAATACTCCATTGTGTAAATGCACAGCAATTTGTTAACCCAGTCTTCAGTTGAGGGGCACCTAGGTTGTTTCCAGATTTGTACTATTACAAATAATGCTGCTATAAATATAGTTGAGCTAATACCATACCCTTGGGATAAGAGTGTTCATCCTTTGGGTATATGACCAATAGTGGCATTGCTGGATCCTTGGGGAGATTGATTTCCAGTTTTCTGAGGAACCACCATACTGCATTCCAGAGTGGCTGTACAAGTTTACAATCCCACCAACAGTGGAGGAGTGTTCCCTTGCTCCACATCCTCTCCAGCATAGGCTGCCATCTGTGCTTTTGATCTTAGCCATTCTGACAGGTGTAAGGTGGTATCTCAAAGTTGTTTTGATTTGCATTTCTCTGATGGCTAAAGATGTTGAACAATTCTTTAAGTGTCTCTCAGCCATTTGTAATTCTTCTGTTGAGAATTCCCTTTTTAGCTCTGAACCTCATTTTTAAAATTAGATTATTTGGGATTTTTGGCCTCAAGTTTCTTGAGTTCTCTATATATTTTGGAGATCAGTCCTCTGTCCGATGTAGGGTTGGTGAAGATCTTTTCCCATTCTGTAGGCTGTCGTTTTGTCTTATTGACTATACCCTTTGCCTTACAGAAACTTCTCAGTTTCAGGAGGCCCCACTTATTGATTGTTGTTCTTAGTGTCTGTGCTACTGCTGTTATGTTTAGGAAGTGGTCACCTGTGCCAATGTGTGGGAAGGTATTTCCCACTTTCTTTTCTATCAAGTTCGGTGTAGCTGGGTTTATGTTGTGGTCATTGATCCACTTGGGTTTGAGTTTTGTGCAGGGTGATAGGTTTGGATTTATTTACATTCTTCTACATCTGACGATCCATTTATGCCAGCAACATTTACTGAAGATACTATAATTTTTCCATTGTCAAAAATCAGGCATTCATAGGTATGTGAATTAAGGTTGGGTTTTCAGTTTGAGTCCATTGATCCACAAGCCCATTTTTCTGCCAGTACCAGGATGTTTTTATTGCTGTATTTCTATATTATAGTTTGATATCAGGGATGGTGATACCTCCTGAGGTTCTATTATTGAACAGGATTGTTTTGGCAATCCTGGGTTTATTTGTAGTGGGATGTTACATTATAAATACTTGTTTGGCCTGCTGGTTTAATAAAAATGCTGATTGGCTGAAAGAAGACAGGAAGTGTGGGTGGGGCTACCATACAAAGAAAACTCTTGGAACAGGAAGAACAGAGCAGAGATGACACAGAGACACGAGACAAGCCAGAAGATGCAGAGGACAACTGTGCTGCTCTGAGAAAAGGTACCAAGCTGCATGGCTGAACAAGATAAGAATCATGGGTTGGCTTAAGGGTAAAGAGTTAGCAAGTTATATTCTTAAAAAAGATAAGTAGCTCAGGTGATCCAGCATCTTGGAATGTCTGTTGCAATTTCCCCAAAGTTCTGCACCCATAGCAACTTCAAAGCTGCTAGCTGAGATTGTGTAGCCTCACAGACTATCCAGCCAAGACTTCAGATAATCTCTACACTTATCCATCATACAGACAAAACAAAACAAAACAACACAATACAGCTAGCTCTCCCTGGACTTGACCATTACTCTTATTTTCTCAGGTTTCCCTAAAGATGCCATTGCTCCCAGTAGGTGGAGCCAATGGAAAGAGGTGAGAAGCAGTGTGCTGGTAGTGGGTCAGGCTCTTCTGTTCATTGTGTGGAACCTCAAGCAGCCACTGGGCCACCTCTCCTCCTCAAGCTGCAGCCATGATAAAGCCAAGTCTTTGCAGAGAAAAGACTCTAGGGATACTCATTATGCCCATTTGGCTGGAAAGGTCTCCTGGAAGATGACTTAAATATTCTACATCTGAAATCTACCCTCCACTCTGCACCCTCCCCTTATCTGCTGGAGTCCAACTGATACTACTTTAGCTGTATGTCTCTTAAACTAATTCCCCCAACAACTAACTTTAGATTACATTCAACATGTGACTTTTTAATTGTCTTCTTATATTCCTCCTTGAAGCATCAGATGGTGGAAAAAAACAGAGACCTCAGATTCAGAAACCTAAATAATTTAATCATCTTTTACATAATTTATAGCTTTCCTTCATCAATCAGAATAAATAAAAATAGACAAAGAAATAATATTTATATGATTTCATATGTATAAATATTTATGTTAAATTTAACATTTATTATCAAATTTTTATTGATAGTCACCGGTTATTTGGAATATAGTAAAGGTGCAGCTCTAGAGCAAGGCTCTCTGGCTTGAAAATGCTGATTTCACTTTGGCCAGTTGCTAGACCTTTCTCTACCCCAGTTTCTTAAACTTCCACCATGAAGAAAAATAGTATTTTCTAAAGTAAAACGTTGAAAGCTACAGTGAATAAAATAGGCCTAGAACAGGCTTAAGGCTATAACTGGTACCGACTGTCAATACTAATAGTTACAATTAGCTTTCTTGATGTATAAGAAGCCAGGATATAGAATTTAAAGGTAATACTGAGAATCCAGATGAATCCAGTCAGTGAAATCAAAGGGCAGGGCGGGGGGCAATTGAAACTCTTTTATGTTCACATTTCTCAGTAGAGCGTCTATGTTTTGGGCATGAACAAGTCATTTCCTAACAGCAACATTGTTTCTGGCATGATCCTGTTCTTGTCACCATTCACTGTAGGATGTCACTCCCTCTGATTTCAAGCCCCTCAGTTACATGATGACCTGTCTTCTAAGTGTTAAAATTTTCATGTCCTCATTGTTGTCGAGATGCCACAGTACAGTAGATATCCATCTTGCCTGTTCATAGAGCTGTGTCTGGGTCATGGCCAACCCCTGCATCAGCCAAATTTAACAGTCCTCTGGCCAGTGATTTCAAATGGGCTTCTGAGAAGACTGTCAGTCATCAGGATCACTACCCTGACTTCATTTTGGATTGAGAACTGATATATGCTTACAGCAGGAATCCCTTACAAAAGGGACTATGAGAGAAATTGCCTACTGAGTTTGAGTTTCAAAAACATAAAGCATAGTGTTAAAATTCACAAGTAATATTAAGAAGCAGATGAAAGCTTTGAATCACTTTTATGATAAAAGAGATACTCAACCTACGTGTAACACTAGTCAGGAAGGAAAATGCTGAAATGAAACAAGGGTGAGAAGAAATAACTCGGAGGAAATAATTAAAAGCAATAAGCAGAACAAATCTTTAATTTCTCTAGTCATCATGAATATATAAGAAAAGATGTTATTTGTTGGTGCATAAAAAGCAATAATTATTAAAATGGGCAGTAACTTCAAAAGGCTATCATAAAATGAGTTATTTGTATATTTTCTAAATGATACAAACTTTAAAGACAGAAAGTAAAGATCCCTTTGCAAAAACTTTAGAAATTTCCATTTAAACATACTTTTTTCAGAGGCCTTTTACCATTTTATTTGTCATAGCAAATAAACCAAGTAACATCATCATTAACAACAAAAGAAAATAAAAACCTGTCCAACAAGAATTTCTACAGATTAAAAGCGGGAAATGATTAAATAAATTTTAACTTAATCTTTGAATAGAAATATTACACACCACTCTTCCTAGTATTGTTATTATGTATTACTTGGAAATACTTTCTAACAACCTCAAATTTCATACATGTGCCTACAATCAGAAAACAGATTTATTATATCAGGTGTTAGCAACTGAATTGAAAAGGATTTTGATTAACTGATAGATATATACATAAATGTCATAGTATAGACATGTGACATTCTATAATTGTAGAACACATCATTATGAAATTGTAAATTTTGTCAAATATATGCAGATTGAATTCCCAGTATATAACATTGTGATAAATTAGCTATACTTAAAAACTAAATTTCTGTACATAAGACATCTATATATGGATTACTGAAAAGGGCTGCAGAAAAAGAAATGGAAACCTAGGCAGCAGTTATAGCTCATAGGACTAGAAGAAACTTCAAATTGTTTGATACAGCCTGTGCAGATAAGTGACCTACAAGGTTTTGCACACTCTTTCTCCTGGAGATGCCAATTCGGAGGGTAAGCAGGAGCTGTAAAGGTGCCATCAAGGCTCAGAAAGATGGTAGTTTAGTTAAGGTACTAAGAGTAATGAAAGGTAGAGCTGAAGCTTGAACATGAATCATCTGATGCCCTGTCTAACTAACTTGTCTTTAAGGTGGTGTGACAAGACATTCAGTAGCTAGAGAGAGGTCAGGAAGTGTGTGTATGTGGGGGAGGGGGGACTTAAAGTTATAATTCCAGGAAGCTTCATAGGCATTAAGGAGAAATAGGAAACATCAATTAAAATTCTAGGGAGGATTTGCGTGCAGAAGAAAGGCTATGCTTGCTTTAAAAGTGCATTCATTATTTAAAACATCTTGATTCTTTGGCTGAACTGAAGATTCATTCTCACAAGTCATCCATAAGACCATCAAAGAAAAGAAAGTAAGTAGGTGCTAGCCTGCTCTACTTAAAGGGTAGCAAAACGTTAAATAGGGGAAGGTGATGCTTTATACCACCCCACACAGAGACAGCATACAGTAGTGAGGCAACTCCCACATTCCAACTTCTTCATTATATGGTGATTTCAAGCTCCTAAGTTGAGGCTTAGGGTGAGTTTGTGGGTTAGTGAGCAACATGATGCCCAACACCTCAATTTCTTTCTTTTCATCTTATGGTTCTAAATATGAGCTTGGTCATCCTTAGTCAGGACCTTTGGGCATTGCTGTAATGTCACACTCAGAATGACACAGACATAGCCTCTAATCTTCTTATGTTTGAAAAAGCTGAGCTGTGATGATACGGCAGTTGTATGTGTGTGTGTATTGGGGGGGCAGTGTTAATAGCTCTATGACTTTAAAAATCTCTTATGATCAGATATATTTCACTTTACCTGTAAGTACCATTTGTATAACTTCCTGTTTTCTTTGGAGGAACTATCAAACTCTGGAAGTTTTCAGTTTCCCAGGTTGTCTTTCTGAATTTGTAAATATTTTTCTTAACTCATCACTGACCAAATAGTCACTATGCTCATAATCCAGCCCAATTAAGTCATTGTATACTTTCTTCTTTCCTGTGCTATGATGTATTAGAAAAGCATTCTACACAAGGAAGACAGGAGTAATTATTAGAAAGCAGTTTGAAAAATATGGTTGTTGAACATATGGAACTCTATCTAATCAGTATTTTCTCAAACATTCTATTCATTATGAAAAACAAAATGCTCTGTTTCATTCTGATTGTTCTTATCAATCTTTCTGTCATAGCCTAAGATGCCCAGAGGCAGTGAACGTTGTTTCTGATTATACCTTTCTGGCCCCTCTTAGCCTCTCATCCTGATTCCTTAACTTCTGCTTTGGGCTCTAAACAAGTGGGAAGGATTTAGCAGCTTAGTTAAACCACTGTAATTGTGGCCAGTGATGAAAGAGCTGCAAAACCCTTCTATCCATGACTGAAATGTAAGAGCAGTTTCTGAGTGTGCCTGCAGACGGTGGATGAATTACTCCAGGCTTGGTGAGTGGTTCTGTGTTCCTAACAGCATTTTAATATGCCTACAGAAGGAAATAAAAGACATTGATGCATGTTAAACACTAATGTAAAACAAATGGTCAGAAAAGTATGAAACAGGTTAAAAACATGGAAGCTCCTTGTAGTAGCTCACAACTGCAATCTCTGCACTTGAAAAGCTGAGGCTTTCAAGCTCTATGCCAGTTCTGTGCCAACCTAGAATATAGAGTGAGACCCTGTTTCAAAAAATAAGAACCCCAACTTAAAACAAAGGGAAACAAATAGTCTGGAAGGGAGTTTGGTTCAGAGTAGGGAGAAATCTCTACAGGGAAGGGTAACCAAAAGAAAGCTCACAGAAGGCTGCTAGCAGTTGATACCTGCCAGGAAATGGGAAAGCAGTTTTCTTGAATGCAGTTTCACCGGGTATATCAACTACCCTGCACAGTAGATCCCAGCCCAGCAGTTTTTGGCAAACACAAAACAGACTTGAGTGGTGTGTGTGTGTGTGTGTGTGTGTGTGTGTGTGTGTGTGTGTGTGTGTGTGTGTGTGCATGTGATATGTGTATGTGTGTGGTGTGTGTGGTGTGTATAGTGTGTATATGTGTGTGTGCATGTGTGGTGTTTGGTGTGTGTGTGTATGGTGTATGTGTGGTGTGTACTTTCTTGCATTCACACATGCTTGTAGTTTCATTTTTAATTTTCATTTTGTTGTTGTTGAGAGAGAGAGAGAGACAAAGAGAGAGAGAGAGAAGAGAGAGGTGAGTAGATAAGGAGGTGGGAGAGGGGAATGAATATGCTTAAAACATCTAGTATAAAAATTTAAATTTAAATAGATGAAAATAAAAGACTTGTACATTGCCCATGGTACTTAAATTTGGAAAGAAAAAAGTAAAAAGTACTTCTGATGTACAAAATAATAAAAAGTAAGACGACCAAGCAACTATAGTATGGATAAAAGCATCCACTCTATATCATGAAAGGGTTTGGATTTTCTGGCCTTGTGGTCTTCGTTACTTCATCCCCTTTGGTGTTTTTCCTATGGGAGTGACTTAGTAAAATCAATGCTGTAGATGTGTTGAATGGATTAGGTAACTAGGCTGCTGTGGTGGAAAAGCACTTGGTATCAAGACAACCTGAAGTCAGTCCTTGGGACCCTCAAAACCAAAGGAAAAACCAACTTTACCAAGTTGTCTTCTGACTTCCACACATGTACACAAGCATATAGATGCGCGCGCGCGCGCGCGCGCGCGCGCGCACACACACACACACACACACACACACACACACCACACACCATATTCATACACAATAAATAAATAAATAAATAAGTATGTATGTATGTATGTATGTATGTATGTATGTAAAACATAAAGAATTAGGTGAAAAACAAACTTAATTGCTCAGGTTAGCTTCTGGTACATGCTGAATAGTGGCAGCTGTGATCAATTTAACCAGAGTTGAGTGTCAGATTGAACCCAAACTTTAAAATTTATTCCTGAGAATCTCTCATATGGACACATAAAATATGGTATTTACTGCTCATTTCCCCATCCAGCTCCCAGATCTTTAACATCTTCTCCTTTCAACTTCATGTCTTTATTAAAACAAAATAATTTATAACCCACTAAGTCTGGATAGAGACTGGAGAGTGGGAATCCTACCAGTGGCCACATCCTTAATAAAGAAGGATTCTCCCTTCTCCAGCAACTATTAGCTGCCAATAGCCCCTTAGAAAGGGGGTGGGGCCTGGGAATTATCCTCTCTGTCTGTGCTGGAGTTTTAGCTGGCTTGACCTTGTGCATATTACTTCAACTCTGGTGGGTACATGAGTGAAAAAGCCATTTCATGCCTGGAAGACAGCATTTTATGGTCCTGGTGGCTTGTGTTCTAAAATTGAATGTATAAACAGAGGATGCAGGAGACAGGACAGGAAGATAACAGAAAGTATTGCTAGTGGATCAGAGGCATTCACAAGAGTGGAATGCTATTTTTCAGGAGACTGTAAGTGGACTGACTGATGATCTGGGGGCAGGGTAGGGCTGATGATATCACACCACTTTTGTTCTGCAGAGACATTTTGCTTCAGATTCCAAGCCAGCTGACCTCAGGGGGTGGTCTGGCATCTTCCAAGATGCTGCCTTTTGATAGGACAAACATTCTGTATTTATATGGGCTCTTGTTACAGAGTACCTATGAGTGCCGTTATGTATTATATAGTCCTTTAGTAGCACATCTGTAAGGTGGGAAGAGCTGTGGGAAAAGGTGCTATGTAGACAGAATGGCTCACAGTAGGTGATTGTGCTGTGCAGGTGGGCCCCTTGCGAGGTTTCTTCTTCGCAACACCTCCTATGAAAGCTCATGGAGCTGATTCTGGTACATCTCATTAGACATCTGTTCTGGAGGAGAGAGAAAGAAGAGGCCTGTCAGGACAAAAGTAAGAAGCTACAACATCTTTTGCAAATGAGTAATGAATCACAGAGATTGTTACCTAACAAATACTGGATGCGAATCTGTAATCAGGAAACATTCAGACTTAATAAGTCCAACAGGGAGGTATCAATAAACAGGTATTTCCTGTGTTTACAAAAAGGATTCTTTCCATCTCTAACATCTTTGTTCTTATATTTCATGCTAGATACATTTTTTCCTTTGGATAGCTAATACCTATCCCCCGCCCCATCCATGAACAACTGAGTAAATAGAGATGGCCAGCATCTTGTAAAACTATAAACTTTGGAGATCACACATATACATCAGAGTCTCAGAAGCTGAAGCCAAAAGAAAACCCATTGGATTTTTCTTTCACATTATCTTAGGAGCAACATTGTCCAAAGGAATTTGACAGTAGATTTGAAGAGCTTGGGCTGGAAGATGCTCAGGCACATCACTGATGCTTCCATTTTACAGAAGACAACTGAATCCCAAAGAACTCCAGGCATTGATTCCAAGCTTGACTGCATATTGGGACCAGTTGGTGATTTGAATATCTTGACTGCTTTGGCCCCCATTTCCAGAGTAATTGGTTTGGCATGCATTTGAGACACATGGAGATTAAAATCCTTCCTAGTGGACTCATTTATTCTGAGATTGAAAATCACCATGTATAATGTGGTACACAATACAATTCTACTGATGTACTGCTATGTTCTTAATAAGCTATGCCAACACAGATATCTACACATTTTAGTATTGACATAGGCTAACTCTGAAGCTATTTCTCAGGAATCCAAACTTCTTTGTACATATTGCTTTGTAGAAAGTTTTTCTTTCCGCATATGTCCTTGCATTCTACTTTTCTCTGAGCTATCAAAATAAATTATTAGAAAAGGGAGTCAGTGGGGCTGGAGAGATGGCTCAGTGGTTAAGAGCACTGACTACTTACTCTTCTAGAGAACCTAGGTTCAGTTCCCAGGACCCACATGGCAGCTCACAACTGTCTATAATTTCAGTTCCAGGGGATCTGACACCTATGATAAAACATCAATGCACATAAAATAAAAATAAACAGAATTACAAAAAAAAACCCCAAATAGGAGTTAATGAAGACCACATTTATTATGAAATGTAGGGGATCAGTGTGTGCCTCTTTCACCTTGATGGCTTCCTACTATGAATAGACTTTGATTCAAAAGAAAAAGAAAAACCCTTCATGGTAACCCCAAATACTAACTTTGGCCATATTCTGTAACAAGGCAAGTCTTCTAGTGAGGAATTGCGATGCCAACTTAGCTACAAAACCTCGAATCCACAATTTATTCTGTCTACAAGATATCCTGGGGTAGAGGTGATGCTGCACTTGTAGGCATGGTCACCCAATGACTTGTCCAATTTGAGATCCATGCCACAAGAGTAAGCCCATGCCTGATACTACTGGAAGGGCCAGGAACTGGAGGCTGGATAACCCAGACCCCTAGAACAGAACCAAACACTACTGACAAAAAAATCAATAAAATGATTCTTAATGATATTCTGCTATATTCAAAGATCAAAGTCTAGCATAATTATAGTGAGAGGTCTCATCCAGCAAATGATGGGAGCAGAAGCAGAGACCCACAACCAAACATTAGGCAGAGCGGAGGGGATCATGCACAAGAGGAGCAGAAAGGACTGTAGGAATCAGAGGGTCAAGGACACTAGGAGAATGTGACTCATAGAATCAACTAAGCAGGTCCCTTAGGGGTTCTCAGAGACTGAACTGACAATCAGGGAGCCTGTATGTATCAGCAGGTCCCTTAGGGGTTCTCAGAGATTGAACTGACAATCAGAGAGTCTGTATGTGTCTGACAGAGGTCCTCGATATGCATGTTGTGGTTGTGTAGCTTGATGTTCTTGTGGGACTCCTAGCAGTGGACAAGAAAAATCCTGACTCTTTTGCCTACTCTTGGGACCCCTTTTGTTTCATTGAGCCTTGATGTGAGGGTCTGTGTCTATTGTTGTAAATTGTTATGCTGAGTCTCCTTGATATTCCTGGGGACCTGCTCTTTTCTGAAGGGAAACAGTAGAGGAGTGGATCTGGGGAAGAGGAGAGTTGTGAGGGGGACTGAGTGGAGATAAGTGAGGAGAACTTCAGTCAGGATGTAATATATGAGAGATGAATAAACAAAATTAACTCAAAGACAGTTATTTACTATCCAGGAAGAGATAACCTGGTTTTCTCTATCATGTTGACCCCATAGTCTATCAGAAAAAGCTTCACGGTCCCTGTAGACTAAAAAAAATACGTGGCTGCACAAGTCAAGGGGGTAGTGAAAACAACCATTCCCGTGGTAGCTACAAAGACCAGATTCTTGTGTTCAGGCAGGATGTTTTCTCCCTATGCCCCTTTGGGAACAGAAGACTGGACAATCGTGTTCTCCCTAGAACAAACCTGAAGACTCTTAGGTGGTGCCTGCAAGAACTGGCCTCTGTGGGGTATGAGATGTGGAAGAACTGACTTCTGGCTGCTTCGTATGTGTAACTCAATTTAAGAACTACGGCTTGTGCTTTGTTATTTGTAGTGTTTGAGTTTAGGCACCTTCTCTCTCTCTCTCTCTCTCTCTCTCTCTCTCTCTTTTTTTTTTTTTATAAAGTGTGTGCTTAAGTAATTAGCTAGGCAGCTATAATTCCATATTTTCTCCACCATGCCTTATAGAAGGTAAAAAGTCATGAATGATTATCATCTAGAATTTTTACCTTCTATAAGGCGTTATAGATTCTTTCTGTACGATGTGTTGACTTTCTCTGAGATGTATTATAGTTATTTATGGAAATTATACATATTATATTACTGTTAGTAAGGCTTGAAAAGAGAGGAGAGAACAGATGTAGAATACTGCAAAAGTAACTCACGAGGATTTACTTCTGTGTAAGAACTTTACAGGCTGGGAATGGATTGGTAGAGTGCTTGCCTAAAATGCAGAAAATCTTGGAATCAATTCCCAGTGCCACAGAAGCCAAGTGTGGCAGTGAAGTCCTCTTATCCCACCACTTAGAAGGTAGAGGCAGGAGGATCCAAGGTTGTTCAAGGTTACATAGCAAGGTCAAGACAAACCTAGGATGTACAAGACCTCTCCTACCCTCTAAAAACAAAGAGAGCTTCATGTTTGCCTTTAAGTTTGGGCCATGGCTTGAGTAGCTTGTATCTGACTTTCCTTCTCACCAAAGCATATATAAAATACAGAAAGGGGGGGAAAAGGCTTTACTTTTTTCAAGAAATGAGCACCAACCCGTGAAATTTTGAGATACCCAATGACAAGGGGGGAAGATATGACCCTTAGATTTCTCCCTGAGTGCAATTTCCAAGCTATCATATGAAAAACAGCACCCAGGCAGAAGGTGGGAGTCTCACTGTCAAGATGCTGGTGTCTGAAGTCACCACGGTGACTGGGATAAGGTATGAGATGGAAGAGAGGTGCAAAAACTTTCACAGAGTTCATCCCGAGCCTGGCTGACTCACAGAGCTGTGCTTTTGCAAAAGATGATTTTAGGAGCCATGGCTCAGAAGGAAAGTACGGAGATTTAGTTATATACATGCAGAGATTTCAGAGCTGCACTGAGTTAAAAATTTAATCCAACTAGTAAATACTTTGGTTTTTCTGTTTTTGAAATATCACACCTTAGATCAGGAACATGCAAGGAAGTAGATTTAGACTTCATAAGTGAAAAAAAAATGAGACAGACCATTGCTAACCAAGGCCTCTATTCCTCTATCCTAGCCACATGAAATAATATGTTTGTGACTTTATACTTGTGTGTTTGAATTAGATTTTGATGCTACTACATGCTTACCCTTGCAGTAACACAAATGGTAACATGCCTGGAAAGTGATGCTCAGGTCACATCAAGTTCCACACCTATAAGTGGGCTCCAGATTCCCATTCCAGAAACTATATGTAAGTGAAGATAGGTTTTTTAAAACGCTTTGATTTTACTTAAATTATTTTTATATTAAATAAATCATTTGTATATTAAAGAAATTAAGGGATGAGGAGATTGCTCAGTAAGGGAACAGCTTGCTCTGAAGACATGGCAACCTGAGTTGTAGATCCAATGCAGCAGTGCACATTTGCAAACACAGTGCTGGAAGGTGGAGGAAGTGTCTCCTTGGATCTCTGTGGTCAATCACCAAGCCTAGCCAAACCAGTAAGCTCCAGGTTCAGTGAGAGTCTTTGCCTCAAATAATAAAGTGGGAAGAAACTGAGGAAGACTTATCTTGGTTCTATATACACTCACACATGTGTGCATGCTCCTCCATACACATGCACAAATAAACACACATGCATACACACATGCACACACATGCACACACACACACACACACACACACACACACACACACACACACACACACGCATACACACTCACAAGGATTTAACCTTCTCTAAAGTTTATCACCCTTTTATTTTTCAGGAGCTGATTCTGAGCCTGTTCATGCCATGCTGGTAGAGTGACTGGGGCTTTAGGTTGTACTACATCGTCAGTGTCAATTATGGTGAGATCATCAGGGCTTCAACTTGACCTCTGGAGAATCTAGAAACTGTGAGCCATGTGGAAAATTTCCTGTAGCTTCTCAGGAAAGATTTGGAGCATTAATGCGTGGGTAACTTTTCTTATTTGGCAAAACTCTAAATGGTTTATACATTGAATCTGGATAAGTAAGGAGCAAATGAATCTACATGGGGAGGACAGCCTGAAGCTCTGAGCATGAAGCTTGCTTAAGATTCCTTCCCATGAAGATAATCCTTGCCTTGATATTAACTTTACTGAATTTTTATCCTATGTGGGTAAAACATCTCCCAGTGAGTTCTTTGACCTTTTCTAGTGAGTTATTCTACCCAAGCATGGGCCCTGGGAACCCAAGTTTGCAATTGCTGTCAAAAGCAAAGACAGGCTTATAGGATCCCTTCAACTTTACAAACAAAAAGTAAATTTATAAGCTATGGCTTTGTTATAGTAACAGTTGAAAGTTAGTATGTGAGGAACTGATAATTTGAATGGCAGGCATGAGAGCTGCTGGTGACCATTCATTAGAAGGAAAAAGGTCTTTGTGTTTTAAACACATGGTAAGTCCTCTGAGTTCTGAGGCTTTTATTTATTTAATCGTACTATATTTGCATGATTTGATTATGTAACTGTTTATCAATAAAAATAAATTACATTTGATTATGTAATTTAGAGGCACAGTTCTTCAGTTGAAATGATTTCTATATGTTAAAGATATAATAATAATGACTAACAAAAATTTCACTAAATTAAAATAAGAATTGTTCATAGAGACATCAAACTGTGAGACCTTACTATTATTGAATTTGGGATACTCAGAGCCAAGTGCTGTAGCTTGACTCTGGAAAGGTTCCTTAAGTTTGTGTGATCAAGGCTTGGTCCTTAGCTGACATTATTATTGGGAGGTGGCATACCTTTAAGAGGTGCCCCCAGGGCCCACTGGAAAGAGTTAGAGCACCACGGCCATTCTCTGATAGGAGCTCTGGATCCTTTCTGTGTCTTTTTTTTACTTCTTGGTTGCCACTTGGTGGACAGGCCTCCTTTGCCACATGCTTATCACAATAAATTGTGCTAAGGACAGAGCAATGGGCTAAGTAAGCAACAAGGAACTGAAAGCTCTGACATCATGAACCAAAATCAACTTTCTCCCTATAAGTTGGTTATCTATAAAGACCCTCCCCCAGCCAGCAGAACTAGGTAAGTTGTCATAATCAAGGCATTTGTCAAATCAAAAAAGGTTAATCTTGAAGGTAAGAGGATTTTCAAAGTTACTCATATGGTGGTAGATGCTGTAAGTTGAAACCCATCTTCATTTTCCTCATTTTCCTCATACGAAAGTGGACATAATGCTATTCTTTTTGGGAATTTACCATGAGGTTTAAATTAGGTGATATATACAAATTTCTTAATCAGTTGCATAATCAAATATTTTATTATTACTACTAGTGGTTAGTCATTTAATCTAACACTTT
>JARWLC010000015.1:41722954-41880454 GCA_033318265.1 Phyllotis vaccarum | reverse complement strand
CTTTATTGTTTAATTTTCAAATAGCAGCTTCTTGGAAGTTCACTATATTGTTCGTGACCAAGGATGCAGCAACAGCTTGTTCTGAAAACATATGAAGTTGCTGAGTTAGCAAGCACAACCTTCTTGATCCCCCCCCCCCCTTTTTAAAATAAAGCAGGAGAAATGGATTGGATATGGGACAGCTCAAAGCTGTTTCTACAGCTGAAGGGAAATACTTTCAAGATCTAGAAAAAGTAAAAAATGAACTATGTTCATGTCAATCCCTAATTTATAAAGTACCAGTGGCTATGTTCTGAGTTCTGTTTCACATGGGGGATGGGAACTTCCTGTTTATCTGGAAGGGAACCTAAAGGATTGTCTCTTGTGTTGGTGATCTTCCTTCCTTCCTTCCTTCCTTCCTTCCTTCCTTCCTTCCTTCCTTCCTTCCTTCCTTCCTTCCTTTCTTTCTTTTTCTCTCTTTCTTTCCCCTCCTCCTTCTCCTTTTTTTGTCCACTTGAAACAAATTGGAGTCCCTTGGAAAGAGGGAACCTCATTGTGTAACTCAGAAAACTGGTCTATGTTCAGATCTGTAGGGACATTTCCTGATTAATGACTTAATGCCAGAGGGTCCGGCCAACTATGGACAGTTCCACCTGTGGGAAGGTGACTCTGCATTGTATAAAGAAAGCAAGCTGAGCAAGTTCCAGAAAGCCAGACAGCAAGTAGAGTGTAGTTCCCTGGTGTTTTCTGCTCAGCTCCTAATTTCATATTGTTTTTCGGATTTCTTTGCATGACAGACTGCAACTTGCAAGCCAAATTAACCCGTTCCTTGTCTGTTTTTGATCATCTATGGTATTGTATCCTCAGTTGGCTTTTGACCATGGATGGACCATGTAACAGACAAACAAACAAGAAACCAACAAAAACCAAAACAAAACAAAACTTAAAACAGCTTCTTTTGAAAAAGAAATCTCTAAATTGGGTAACACAGGCCAAGTAAGATAGACATGGTATGTGTTCACTCATAAGTGGATTTTAGATGTAAAGGATAACCGGGTTACAATCCACTAGCTCCAAGCAGCTAGGTAACAGAAGGAATTTAAAAGAGGTACCCATGGATCCCCCTGGGAAGGAGAAATAGAGATCTTCAGAGTAAATAGGGATGGGAGGGGGAGGGGGAGGGTGAAGGAAGCAAGGAGAGATGGGAAGAGAACATGAGAGAATAGAATGGTTGAGTTGGGGGAGCAACAGAGAGGGAGAGCAAAGAAATGAATATCTTGATAGAAGGAACTATTGTGGGGTTAGAGAGACACCTAGTACTAGGGGAATACCTAGGAACCCACAAGATGTCCCTGGTTAGGACTCAAAGCAATAGTGGAGAGGGTGCCTAAACTGGCCTTCCCCTATAATCAAATGAATGACCCCAATTGCCACTATAGAACCTTCATCCAGCAACTGATGGAGGCAGAAGTAGAGTTCCATAGCTGGTCTTCAGTTGGTTACTCAGGTCCAGCTGAAGAGAGGGAGGAGAGTCTACATGAGCAAAGGGATCAGGATCATGAGGAGGAAACCCACAGAGATGGCTGACCTGAGCTATTGGAGCTCTCTGACTCTGAAATGACAGCTGAGGAACCTTCATGGAAAGGAACTAAACCCTCTGAATGTAGATGACAGTTGAATGGCATGGGCAGTTTGTGGAGCCTCTTGCAGTAAAACCAGAGTTTACACCTGGTGCATGAACTGGCTCTTTGGAACCCATTCCCTACAGAGGAACACTGTACTCAGCCTTGATGCTGGGGGAGGGACTCGGTTCTGCCTCAACCAAACTGATTCACCTTGGGTGGGGGTGGCTGGGGAGAACTGGGGTAGGGGAGGAAGGGGCAGTGGTGTAAATGAGGAAAAGCTTTAAACAAGAAAAGAAATCTCTAAATTGAATGAGTGTTTAAAGCCTATAACTTATAGTCTCTAATGATTCATCATGCAGAACTTAAAAATGCAGGGTTCTAAAATTATCGTCACACTGCCCATTGAGATTAAATGCTGGAGGATCTCAATTGATGTAATATAGTTCTTTAAGTAGAAGTGAAAAGCATTCATGGTATTTCTAGGTGCTTGAAGTAGCATTGTAAAATATAGGAAATTATGAAAAATCTGTATTAGCCTAATACAGTGAATAATAGCCTCCACTAATACTCACTCCCAAATGTCAAATGATCATGACACAGGGGCAGCCTTCAATAAGGAGCAAACGTTTTGCCAGTGGCTTATGAGATAACATGATATCATTCACTACATCAAAAATTTACATTTTCATTTTAATAGCAATAATTTGTAACTTGCTCAAAGAATTGTTATTTGAAACAAAATATCTGAAAAATTTGTTTTCTCTATAGTATAACTGAGGCTCAGCTATAATCATAGTTAATGTAATTTGGTGACTTAAACACATTCCTGGGCATATAAGACCTTTGCATTTCAAGAGATACAATGTTTTGTATGTGCTCTTAGTTTATCTTTTCTTATACATGTATCTCTATTAGTTGATCCTTAAAAGGGAACCTAAAACATTTAAATAGTAATTTCAGTAATTCACAATTAGCTTATTCATTGGAGAGTGGGAATGTGGTTGCTGACTCATCCTCCGATATAGTTGTATTTGGTTTTAAAGCCAAAGAACCCTTTATACTTTATTTTCTCTCAAAGACAATAATTATCTGTGCTGCCTAATTCAGTGCCCTTGATTTTCAGCATGGGTTGAAGATCAATTATTCTAGGAAACGTTGGCTTAGAATGTGCTCGACCTCACCTCAGTTCATTCGAAGTACACACTAACAAGAGCTTTTGAGCTAATATTCTTTTGAATAGGGTGACTTTTGTCTCTAGCTCCAGAAAAGGGAGTGGGGACAAACTCAGGACATGACAGAGCATTTTAGACAAGATTTCTATTCTACTTAGTAATTATGCTGCAGTATTAGGCCATTGTGCTTGAAGATGCTGAGGGTATCTCCGTGAGCAAGCAAGTCATCTCATGTTTACTCGGGTGCTTATTATTCTTAGGATACTGTGGAAAGAAACAATACAAAGGCCAAAATGCACAGCTAGCCTTGTATTTAGCTCTATAATAAGGGTATTTCTGTTATCTTGTCCTAAGTTTTAGGGTAAAGTTTACTTTTTGATGAACTGTTTATTATGTTTTGAGTATTTGGCACAAAAACTAATGAAATATAAATATACTTATAATTGCAACTTGATACTAATTTTCTCTAGATGTTCATTTTTACTTAATGTATAAAATTGGTAATTATACACATGGGTATTGAATTAATTAAAAAACTGATTACTGAGTAAGTCTTATTTATTTTGAAAAACAGAATTTATTCTAAGTGTTTGAATATTTTGATATGGGGATTTTCTCAGTATGTTGCTAGGATGTTCTAGACAAAATAATGATGATATTTGCCTGAGAAATCTTATTTTTAATGTGGGAGTAATCATGCATATGATTACAAGAAGAAACAAAGTAATTAGAATCATCTTATTTTGAACAAAACTTTCTATAATCCAAACCAACAGATATATTCAAACTGTAAATCATAGGGTCCACTACTTTCAAAGACTTACGTATTTTTATTTTATGTAGGAAAGTGTTTTGCTTGATAATATGTAAGAGCACTGTGTGAAGGCCTGGTGCCTGTAGAGGCCAGAAGAGGACAATGGATGTCCTGGATCTGTCTTTATGGGTAGTTCAATGGGAATATTCCTAAAAGAATATGATAGACACACAGAAGAAAGATTCCAGGAAAACATAGAGAAGGTGGCAATCTATCAGGCAAGGGAAGCCTAAAGAGAAGAAACAAACCTTACCAACACATAGTGATGTGGGAATGTCTTTCTGTATGCTGTGAATATCAATCTTTAAATAAAGGAGCTGTTTTGGCCCATGACAGATACCATAGAAAAAGTAGGAGGGGAAATCAGCGCATAGGTAGGAGAAGGGCAGAGTCAGATCAGACTGAGTCAGCCACCCAAGAAGAAGTGTTAGGAACAATGGTGAGCCACTGGCCATGTGGCAGACAGATTAATGGAAATGGGTTGAGTTAAGATGAAGGAGCAAGCTAGCAATGTGTCTGAGCTATAGGTCAAACAGCATGAACTTAATATAAGTGTCTGAATCATTTTGGGGTCCTAAGCAGTGGCGGGTGACTGAGGGGTCTGGGACAGGCAGGTCTCTGGGTATGGACCTCTGGCTGCCCGGGGACAGAAACCATATTGTAACAACATAGACCTCAGACTTCTAACCTCTGGAATTATGAGAAAATGTATTTCCATAGTGTCAGTGACCCAGTCTGTCATGGATTCTTCTATGTAACTCTGGCTAGATGGAACATTAACAGCTATCATTATAGGAACTCAAAGACAAATCTCCTGTCTTCCAAGGGGTTTGATGAGTTCTAGACCCTAGTAGGAGAAGCTTTGTAGTAGACAGTTTCTTTGTCATCTTGTGTTAAACTTGACTCCTTGTCAGGTAGATAGAAGGGGAGGGTTATAATGGGTGCTGAGTCATTGATGTGTCTCAGATCATATGAACTCTGAATTCCTTTCTTCTGTGATGGCACTGTTGATTAAGCAACAGAAAAAGCATTGTGTGTGCTTACACGCGCACCTATGCATAGAAGGTGTGTGTGTGTGTGTGTGTGTGTGTGTGTGTGTGTGCAAGCGCGCGTGTGCATGTATACCCATATGTTGAGCAGGATTTAGAATGTGGTGTTGGTTGATAGCTTCGGGAACCAGTCTGACAATGCCACACTGCTATTTGATCTTGCATGCTATTCAGCACTGACAGTTCCTACCTCTTTAGTGTGTACACAAGGATTAATGAGTTAAACCTTTTAGAATGGTATCTGTCATGCAGTGTTAGAGGAAGGCTACAACCCTACTTTATAATGTTCTTGTGAAAGTTAATTAAATGAGACAGATTTGGTCGTTTTTTCATTGCTTGTTTGGAAACAGGGTCTCACTCTGCAGCCCAGGTTGGCCTTGAATTCGGACAATCTTCCAATTCAACTGAAAGAATAGATTTGAAGTAACACCTTTAGTACATGGAAGCTGAGCAGGCCTTGACCACCTGCTGTTCCTCCTTCTCCCATCATCCTCATTATTCTAAGAACCTAAATATATGTTAAAGTTGTGCTCTCCAACAAGGGATTCAGAGTATGTGAACTACATGGCCCTGACAGACTTCAGGGATCACGAAGACATGGAGGGTAGAGAGATCAGACCAGAATGTGGAGCTTGTAGCTTCTGACCTTTAGCTCATTCCACATCAGATATTGCTTCACTTTGCTATGGAGATCAAACATGCTTTTGTCTAGCCTTTACCTCCCACACAGAGAAACCCATGCTTCATACCCTCAGGGACTTGGTAGGTGAAGATCAATAGAAGAAACCAGATGTCAGCGAGGCATTGGCAAAGGACCTATTGTCATCACTACACGTGTAAGGGGGTCTATTTTTCATGAGGTTGTGGCCATCAACCTTCCTCAAGTGAATGATCAAGGACTAACTCTCGGCTGGTTCCTTCCTGACTCTTTGACTATCTTCCCCTGACCAGGAATGCTCTTCCTTTACAGCTGCTCTGTCCTCAGTAATTCTAGGTTTTCCTCATCACTGGAGGGGAATGTGCATCAAATTCCCTCTAGTCTCTAAAGGCAGAATTGACATGCCCCCTCCCCACTCAGCAGCCTTTTTACACAGTGGTGGGTTAGTTTAGACTTCTCTCCAGCTAGCACAATTTGGCTATTGAGTTAATTTCCATTCAAATCTTGGAGTGGCTCTCATATATTGCATATGAATATTGAAGAGGATAGTGATAAAATCTAAGATTTTCAGGTTATGCACATGGGTTGCATATTCTGAAGAGGCTGAGAATAATTGCTTAGAAAAGGCCTGAACTTTTTACAAGAGACCAGATGGTGGCAGCATAGAATGAACAAGGAAAAACCAGGACCAGCGGCAGCTTCAGAACACAAAACTACTAATTACTGATGAGAACACCAGAAGACTGGTGAAGGACATGCAGTTTAATTTCAGAAATACTTGCTTGTGGCTTTGTTTCCGTATGTACTGGAAGTGTGAACTTGGGCAAGCCGATGAACTTTCTCATTTAGAAAGTGAGGGTGACAATAAAAGAGGGAGTGTTTTGGGATTAAGAGAGATAATGTGTGTGGCACACTTTGCCCATGCCCAGGAAACAAGTAATATAAGGACAGACATACAGATAGATAGATAGATGATAGATACATAGATAGATAGATAGTATGCTGGACAGTTTTATGTCAATCTGACACAAGCTAATGTCATCTGAGAGAAGGGAGCCTCAATTAAGAAAATGTGACTATAAAATCAAGCTGTAGGCAAGTCTATACGCCATTTTCTTAATGAGTGATTGGCTGGTAAGGGAGATCACAGCCCATTGTGGGTGGTTCCATCCCTAGGCGGCTGGTCCTGGGCTTCTATAAGAAAGCAGGCTGAGTAAGCCATGAGGAGCAAACCAGTAAGCAGAACCTTCCATGACGTTTACACCAGCTTCTGTCTTCAGGTTCCTGTCTTGCTTGAGTTCCTGTCTTGACTTCCTTCAGTGCTGAGCAGTGATGTGTAAGCCAAATAAACCCTTTCCTCTCAAGCTTGCTTTTTGGTTAGGTTGTTTTATTGAAGCATTTAGCAATCTTATCTAAGAATGACAAACATATAGGCCTTATTTATTTATTTATTTATTTGGAGAGTGTCCCCCATTGAATCTGGTGCTCTCAGATTGAACTAGATTGACTGATTAGCAAACATGTCCTCATTCACCCACATCTGGAATTACAGGCATGCACTGCCACACTGACTTTCAAAATTATATATATTTTTATTTTTAGTTGTTCTCTGTGTGTGTGTGCATGTCTGGTGTTCACTAGTGCATGTGTGCCAGCCTGTGTATCTATGCATGGGCATATGAGTGCTAGTGCTTACAGGGGCTGGAAAGGGACAATAGATGCCCTGGAACTGGTGTTAGGAGTGATTATCACTTGATGTGGGTGCTGGGAACATAACTTGGACCCTCTGCAAGAGCAATGGGTGCTCATAGCTGCTGAGCCATTTCTCCTGGCCCATCACTTCTGGCTTTTTATAGTATGGATGCTGAGGACTCAACATCATAGCTTCATGATTGTGCAGCAAACACTTTATTGACAGCCATCTCTCCAGTCATGGGAATCATATTCCACAAGAATAGTTGGTCTAACATTTCCTAATCCAAGAGTGGGTACCTAGGGCCAGGTAACAGGCATCCTTGCGTCCTCGTGCTCTGGCAATGGAGGCTTATTATCTGCAGAATTTAGAAACACTTCCATAACCAACTGAAATCAAACATGCTTTCTCAGTTGCCGTGCACTGACAATGCTAAATGTTATCACTGACAAAACAATTTTCCATTTAAGAATTCTGTTCCTTTAAAGAAATAGAAGATTTTATTATCAGCTAAGCATTTTAGATTAATGCTCTGGGATTTTAGTTATCTGTCCTTTACATTTTGCCATTGAATGCCTCTTTCCAGTCATATTAGACAGACTGTTCAGGGTAGGTACTCTGCATATCCTTGCCTTTCCATGCCTGACCGTTTTTGACCACGCAGAGTTCCCATTACCTGAAATACCTTGTAACCTTTTTCATTTACCTGGATTTTACTTTTTTTTTTTTTTCAGGAACTACTGTAAAAGCTGCATTTTAGGGAAATCTTTCGCCATCTGCTGATTACACAGGGAGATCTCCCTTGGGAATGTAGCTATTTTGGCCTCTGGCATCTGTTGTCTTTAGTGAAACATATTGCTCTCCTTTCCTATGTGAAGGGGGAGCTCATTCACTGAGTTGGAGTTCATTTCCATAATCTAGAGCAGCTTTAAGCTTTGCTATCATCTGCATGCTTGGTGCTCCCATGCGCTTAAATTTTAAGACATTCTGTTTCACAGAATATGCATGACTGGTGGGTAGATGCTTTCTTTTTTGAACTGGGTCACACATGCACATAAACTATATATAATTAAAATGATATATTTTTAATGTTATTTACTTTAAATCCTGTATATAATGTAGTATCATTGACATTACATATTTTATTTTATTTTTGTGTATGTTGTGTATGTATATGATCTGTGCATGTACACATATATGTTTGCAGGAGCTACATATGTGATCATGCTTATGTAGGATTATCCCTCTGTTGTCTCCATAACAGTTATTTCCTCTCCATGGCTCCTTGAGTTCCTGCCCTGACTTCCAGGGATGATGGGTTTATAAAATGTAAGGTAAAATACCCCCCCACACACTTCTGAGCTGTCTATCACAGCAACAAAAACCCTGACTAAGGCAGATCCTTTGTCCAGCAACTCAACTATAGGCTTCTAATGATTGCTGAGAGAGAGAGAGAGAATTAGCCTTTCATGATGATGAGACACATAATTGGTTACCAAGTACAAAATGGTCAACCCTGAAACGATATCCACATCACCAACAAAATCAGACTGAGAAGGTTGTATTTATGTATTTCTGCAAACATACATATATGTATATGTAACAATAATAAAGCAAAGAGGCTGGTCAGTCAGTTTGAGAGTAGAGGAAGACAGAAGGAGTTGGAGGGAGGGACTGTAGGGAGGAGGGGAAGGGGAAGAGAGATTTTAATAAAAATATATAAAAATTAACAAATAAATTTAAAAACAGAGAGAGGAAAGTAAGAAAGATTGGAAGAAAGAAAAAGACCGTTTCTCTCTTCTGATTTATAAAGTTTCAAGTTTATAATCAAGGAAAATCTGGATAATACATAAATGTACAAATGAAAAAAAAAGTCATGATAAAATATTTTGTGCCACCACATTACATGAAACAGATGTTACATTAGTTAAATCCTTTATAAAAATCTTTGCCATATCTTATGATCAGAGGCACAGTTTCTGTAAGTACAGGGATTCCTGGAATGTCAATTGGGTGGAATTATAGAAATTTTCATTTATTTATTTAAGTTTGGAGAGGGATGCAGTCTTATGATGAAGTCTCAGATGTGTAAGCTAAAATAAACTCTTTTCTCCTCAAATTGCTTTTCCTCAGAGTGTTTTATCTTGGTAACAGAATGCTAACCACAACAGAAAAAGAGGTTCACATATTGAGAAACATTGCTCTGGTTCCCTTTTTTATCCGTGTGATCCAGAACATCTCATAACAAATAGCCTTTGTAAGACTCTGACCTGATAAGTCTGTGGCAGCTTGACACAAGTTAGAACCAAATGAGAAGAGGCATCTCCACCAAGAAAAGTTCACCAGACTGAGAGCAGGCAAGTCTGTGTGCATTTTCTCGGTTGCTAACAGTAAAGGAAATTCCAGTCCTCAGGGAGCAGAAGCTCAAAAAACTCTGGAAGATGCTTATGATAGTATTATTGCCAATAGAGACACCCTGAACAGGTGTTTCTGGATAGTATAAGAACCAGTTGAGCAAGCCAGGAGGAGCAAGCCAGTAACAAACAGCATTCCTCCAGGACCTCAGCTTTAGTTCCTGCCTACAGGTTTCTGCCTTGAGCTCCTGACCTGAATTCCATTCACAATGGACAGAGGTCAGAATGTGTAAGTCAAACAAACCCTTTCTTTCCGAGTGGCTTTTGCTCATGGCGTTTATTATAGCAACAAAACCAACTAAGACAGAACCTCATCAGCAGCTTCCCTGTTGAGCTATGCTTCCTATTGTTTATCTTGTTTATCAAAGGCATTCTTACTAATGAGAACTGTTCTATGGATGGTCAGATATAGCATTCCAACTATGTCTGAATTAATTTCTTTGAAGGCAGTTATGAGAAGGGGATGCTGTCCTGATGCTCAAATTGACTCCATACTTTCACTGTTGCTTGGGAACCTGAATTCTATCATAATAGCATGATTATTTTATATCCTGGATCAAAATCTATTTATAACACACTAATTTGTATTTTAGAACAAGTGACCCAGAACAGGTCTTATGATGGTATATATGCCTTTCTAATCCTAGTTTAAGAATTAGTAATCACAGGTAAAACCAAAAGTGAAGAAATTATGTTAGACACATAGCCTACAAATGATCCATTTCTCATTTCATTTTTCATAAACAATCCCTCAAACACTATTTCAGTATCTCTATCTCCCGTATCTTCACCATATCATGAAAAAACTGTTAATTTCTGAATCTTTATATGCTATACTGTGTCACAGGACCAAGAGGGAATCATCAACTATAATAACCTAAATAATATGCCAATGTTCTTGGTTTTTTAAATTTGAGAAATATGGATGAGTCATCATAAGGCTGAAATGATGTTATGTAGTGTCAAGGCTTTTGTCTTTGTACTTCCTTTCTTATGCACAGTCTCCATTTGAAGGTCAACCAGAAGGTCCATTTACTGGGGAAATAGGAAGAGACAAGGCAGGGTGAGTAAACTTACCTCAAGAAAACTCTGGAAGGTACTTATAGTTTTAGTTGTCAGCTTGACACAGGCTAGAGCCACCTGGAAAGAGAGATTCAATTAGGAACTGTCTAGAATAAGATGGTCCTAAGGCATGTTGGGTAGGGAGTTGTTCTGGTTATATTAATTGATACGAGAAGACCCAGCCTAAAACTGAATGGTGTCTTCCCTGGGTTCAAGTTATGGACTATTTGAAGGAGGAGAAAATGAGTTATGAGCAAGCCTGCATGTATTCGCTCTCTCTACTCTTGACTGTGGCTATGATCAACTTCTCCAAGTCCCTGATCTCCATAACCTGCAGTTGGGAGCTTAAGCATGTTCTTTCTTCTTTAATTAGTTTTTGTCAGGGTGTTTAATTACTGTGAGAAGAAAGAAAACAAACCGTGCCCTTTGCTACTTCCAGACCCTCAAAAACCAAATCTCCATCACATTGTCATACATACATTCAAAAAGAACCGGGAAATGGTTTTCTCAGTTGTGTGCCAGTCTAAAATGTGGGTTCTTTAGCACTAAAGGAACAGGATTAGCAAACATCATTGCTTTATGTCACATATCACGAATTTGCACATTCTTGTAAAATTAATAACAACTGAGCATCCTGTGTATTCAATGGATATGACGAATCAATGTAGCTGCATATCATTCAGCCACTCACAAGTAATTAGTAAATTCAGTTGCCTCAGGAAGGAGCTACAGCAGCCTAGCGACTCCAGTGCTTCTGAATGCAGTACAGTCACATTCTGATGTATATCTCAATATAATTAAAATTAATTCATAGTCAGTTTTTATATAAGCTCAAATATTCCCTCAGAAAAGTTAAGATGAAAGATATAGGAGCCCACTGAATTTTACATTAATATGTCTCAGTAGACACTTTAAGAGTTTCAGTGCATATGATCACATGCATTTAATGCACTTGGTGCCATCTTACATTTGCCTTACTGGTTTTACATCATGCTGGGTCTGCTTATCCAGTTTAATAATGTGTAATCATTAAAAGTACCAATAAGAACCTTTCTCTGTTAAATTAAAATATTAACATAATCATTTGGGGACCATATCCCGTTAGATGTTATTAGTTCTTCTCTAGATCTCAAATTAAACTTTAAGGTCTAGAACCTTTTCCTTAAGAAAAATGGATACCAATTTTAAGCATAGAAATTCAGGAATAACCAGATAAAATATTTCAATTTCAATAAAAGTTTTTGCTGCATTATAAATGAATGTAATATGTCTCACCAGCACACGTGTGTGTATTTATTTAGATGACAAGCTCTCCTGATTAACTCTACTCTGAAACTACTGTTCTATCCTTTTGTTTTCTTAGAAGAAAAAATTGAAATGACAGTCCACATTTTACATGTTCAACATTTCTTCTGTTCTTTCTGGCCTCAGCTACAGTTAGGTTTTTACCACCATCATTCCAGAGAGTCAATGACTTGACTCAAACCCAGGATATCTTCTTCTTAAAAGTTAATGTGATTGATGACAGCTTATGTTAGAGAGGACATGGAGCAGGGGGAACACTCTTCTACTGTTGGTGGGAGTGCAAACTTATAAAGCCACTTTGGAAATCAAGATGGTGACTCCTCAGAAAATTGGGAAATAATCCACTTCAAAACTCAATGATATCACTCTTGGGTATATACCCAAGGAATGCTCAATCATACCACAAGGACACTTCCTCAACTCTGTTCACAGAAGCATTATTAATAATAACCAGAACCTGTAAACAACTTAAATACTCCTCAACCAAAGAACGGATAAAGAAAATGTGGTACATAAACACAGTGGAGTATTACTCAGCTGTAAAAACCAATGGAAATTGAAATTTTCAGGCAGATGAGTGGAACTAGAAAATATCATCTTGAGTGAGGTAACCCAGAACCAGAAAGACAAACATAGTCTGTACTCACCCACAAGTGGACACTAGGTATAAAGCAAAGGAAAATCCACAGCTCCAGAGAAGCTAGGTAACAAGGAGGACCCTAAGAGTGACATATGGATCACCCTGGGAAGGGAACTAAATAAGATCTCTTGAGTAAACGGAGGCAAAGGGGAATAGAGGGGATGGTATGGGGTGAGAACATGAGGGAATGGCTGGTTGAGCTGGATCAGAAACAGAGTGGGAGAAAAATGAAAAAGGTATCTTGGGAGAGGGAGACATTATGGGGTTGGGGAGAAACCTGGTGCTGGGGAAATTCCAAGGAATCCACAAGGATGACTCCAGTTTAGACTCCTAGCAGTAGTGGAGAAGGTGCCTGAGTTGGCCTATCCCAGATCTCAGATTGGTGACCACCCTAAGTGTCATTATAGAGCTTTTATTCAGTAACTGATGGAAGCAGAGATTCATAGCTGAGCCCCAGGCCGAGCTCTGGGAGTCCAATCAAAGAGAGAGAAGAGGGATGATGTGAGCCAGGAGGATCAAGTTCATGATGGGAAATCTACAGAGACAACTAACCGAGCCCATGGGAACTCACAAGCTTTAGACTGACGGCTGTGGAGCCTGCATGGGACTGGACTAGGCCCTCTGCATATCGAGACAGTTGTGTAGTTTGGTCTGTTTGAGGGGCCCCTGGCAGTGAGATCAGGATCTATCCCCAGTGTATGAGCTGGCTTTTTGGAGGCTATTACCTGTGGTGGGGCACCTTGCTCAGCCTTGGGGTAGGGGAAAACTTGGTCCTGCCTCAATGGAATGCAGAAGGCTTTGCTGATTCTTCATAAGAAGCCTTACCCCTTTGAAGGAGGGGATGGGAGAGAGGAGGAAGGCTGTGGGTGGAGTGGGAAGAGGCATGAGAGGTTGTTTGTGGTTGGTATATAAAATACATAAAATTTTTAATTAAAAAAAGGAAAGAAAACCTCACAAAAAGTTAATGTGAAGAATATAGAAGTTGCTGAATATCAGTATTAATATCTATCAGTAAATTTTATAAAACAGCTTCTTCCTTTCTTTCTTTTTTTCTTCCTTTGGGGGGGGGGTTTCAAGACAGGGTTTCTGTGTAGCTTTGGATGTCCTGGAATTTACTTTGTAGACCAGGCTGGCCTCAAACTCACAGAAGTCTGCCTGCCTCTGCCTCCTGAGTTCTGGGAATAAAGGTATGTGCCATTACACCTGGTGTTCTCTCTCTCTCTCTCTCTCTCTCTCTCTCTCTCTCTCTCTCTCACACACACACACACACACACATATACAGTTCTAATACATGTTCATAAAAATTAAATATATTAACCTTTCGTATATGTCCTCTTAATTATGTTCTGTGATATTTGTTAGCTTTAAGTGTTAAGAAAACCCAATAATTTGTAATAATTACAGGCACTGATATCAGTTTCTCCCATTCACATTAAAATGCTTACCTGAGAAATGTATCTGTAATAATTAACTCTGATGTTCACTTTATCAGCTTAGGAAATGCCTGGGAGATTGGTTGGGCACACTGGTGGGTGTCTCTGTGAAGGCATTTCCAAAGCTGGCTGTCATGTCGGACAGCATGTAGGGAAAAGACCAACCCTGAGTGTGGGTGGAGTAGAAGCAGAAAAGTGGACAGGCAGTCCACGCAGCTCTGGTCTTCCTGATTAACTCCATCGAGCACTGCTTACATCATCTGTGGACCTCAGACACTAGTGTCTAACTCACAGGGACTCTCCAGAGCCTTCATCATCTGATTTAATGTGAACATGACAGTGAAAACGTCCTGCCGTTTTAAATAAAAACATCAATGTAGCTCAGTTGGTAGGGTATCTGCCAAGCATAGACGATGTCCTAAATTCAGCTCCAGCACTGTATAAAACTAGGCACAGTGGTGAACATCTGACTCATAATGTCGCACTTAAGAGATAGAAGCAGGAGAATCGGGAGTTTACAGCCTTTCTTAGGTATATAGTGAGTGCAAGTCTAGCCTGTGAGGCCTGTCTCTCAAAAAGCAAAACAAACAACAAAAACTTATTATAAATCAAGCAAGAACGACACCTTGGACTTTGTGTCCTACTTCAGTCTTAATAAATTTCAGCATCCTTATGTCTTCAGTTTTCTTCTCAACAACGTCTTTCAGAGCATCTGAGGGGATCAATTTCTTGTAACTGGGAGAATAAAGGGGCTAAGAATGTGAAGTTGTAACAAGTAAGGTAACATTAGCTTCTCCAGCGTAAGCTAAAAATAAGTAAGTCTGAGTGTCTTGGTTAGGGTTTTATTGTTGTGAAGAGACACTATGTCAAATCTTATAAAGGAAAACATTTAATGGTGCTGGCTTACAGTTCAGAGGTTCATTTCATTGTCATCATGGTGGCATACACAGATAGTCACGATGCTGGGAAAGAAACTGAGATGTCTAAGAACCTGAGACACACTGGCCAGGCTTGAGCATCTTAGACCTTAAATCCTGCCCCCAGTAACACATTCTTTTCCAGCAAGGCCACATCTACTCCAACAAAGTTCCACATCCTAATTATGAGCTTCTGGGGCATTTTTATTCAATCCACCACATGGAGTCACTAGAAATCTCTAGTAGGAGCTTTGTGCTTTGAAGGCACGTGATAAGTCAGAAGCAAATAAAAACAACAGACTGTATCATGTATTACACAGAAGTCATTTCTCTTAACTCAGTTTAGAGCAAATTATATTAATCACCTCTTCTGGTATGTGAAGGCCTCTCTGTCTTGGTGATGGCCCCCTTGTGCTAGTTAGAGAAAAGCCATGGGGAGAGAATTTTGATCAGCTCCATGTAGAGGACGTAAGGAATAGGAAGCAGATGCCCTGTGAAAGCAGAGGTGAGACCGCAGAGTACATGGATGGCAAGTGGGAGTTACTTCCATATAGCAATCGCATCGGTGGGTCATATAAAAGGAACATAATTTGTCTACCATATTTGAGAATCATAACCAGCTACTTTATTTTGATCTTAAAAAATTTTTGTGAATAATAAAGTGCAATGATATTGCTAGAGTGAGGTTTCAGTGAGTCTCTCTCATTTTCTTGCTAACTGGCTGAGTTCTTTAATTACATAGAAATCAATGAAATACAACTGAAGTCAAAGAAGTCTTTTATTTTCCTAGTTGAAAATAATCCACAGACCAGAATGAATAAATTATATATATATAAATTATATATATATATATATTATATTAACAAGAGATGTAACAAATTTATTTGCATGGGCTAGGGAGTTGGCTCAGTCTAAAAAGTGTAAGCAAGAATACCCGAGCTTGGATCTCTAATTCCCATGTAGGGAGCCGCATACAGTCATGTCATCTCAGTACCGTGGAGGTGGAAGTAGATGGATCTCTAGCATACAGGCAGCACTCAGTCTGGCTGAAGTAGAGAACACCACCAGGTCATGCGCAACACCCTGGTACAATAGCCAAGGTAGAGTGGTATCGAGAGGGATGTGAAGCTCACTCCCAGCCTTTATGTACACGCATGTACATCCACATGGAAGCATGCACTCACCCACATAAACCCACACACAAGACATTTCATGTACATTTCCTGACTGAAAAAAGATACATTTCATTTTTGTCTCTACAAGTTAATGCTAGTTGACTGATGTATGCAAGGTCTAACAAGCACAGTTCTACAGATATTCCTGGAAAAGGAGGCAGATGAGTTCCTGTTTTTCAGGTATCCCAGCTCTCACTTTCACAGAATGATGTCCAGGATTACTCACTTTTCACAGGGGAGGCTTGCCTTTTCCTTACTCGAGAGAACTTTTGATTTGCTCAGTTCAGGAAAATAAGTGCAATTCCAGCCTTTATCTATGGTTATCATCACAGCTGCCAATGGTCTTTCTCTGGACTCATGTGATACTTTTAAAACTATTTCAGATCTTTTGCACAGCACAGAAAATCTTTAGAGTCAAAAGACGATCTACAAAATCAGATAAAAGTATTTTCAGACTATATATTTGACAGGGGGTTGATATCTAGAATAGATAAGGAAACTCTTAAACTCAGTAGCAAAAAGCCTCAAGCAGTCCGATTAAAAATGGGCAGCAAACCTAAACAGACATTTTCTTCAGCACAGAACTGGTTTGTAGGTAAATAAAAAAATTGCTTCACATTATTAATTATCATACAAATGTGCATCAAAATCTTAAGGCAACATCACTTACTCTAGGAAGAATAGCTTATATTAGAAAGACTCTACTCTGTAAGTGCTGGGAAGAAGGTAGACATAAGAGAATTTTTGTTCACTGTTGAAAGAAATAGAATTTAATGCAGAATTGTGCAAAATAGCATGAAAAATTGGAACTACCACACGATTCAGCAATCTTACCATTGAGTATATAGCTAAAGGAAATGGAATCACAATTCTACAGAGATATCTGTGCTGTTACATTTATTGAAACACTATTCACAATACTCTAAACTGAAAACAACAAAATTATTCATCCACTGATGAACAAAAAGAGAGAATATGGTACACACACAACAGATGCTGACCAGCCGTAGGAAGATTAACATCCTCTCATTTGTGACAGTAAGATAACATTATATTCATGCCATCACAGAGGATAAGTACCATATCTGCCACTCAGATGCAGAAGCTGAAAATACTGGTCTCATAGACACTGGGAGAAGGAGGGTGGTAACCAGAAAATAGGGATAAGAGGGTGTGTAGAGAGTGGCCAATGGGTATCGTTTCAGTTATAGAGGAAGGTAGTTCTGATGTGCTTCTGACGAGAAGGGTGATCTGGGCTATTAGCAAAGCTAGTAGAAAGGACCTGAGAAAGTTTTTAATCATAAAGGGATGGCAAATGTTTGCAAAGATGAAAGTATTTAACCCTATGTAAACATTACACATGTATTACAATAATACATCATTTCAGTTATATGTAAATTCCTTGACCTTTATGTATTAATTAAATTAGTTTAGGAAAGAGCTTAATAAGCAAAGCATGTAGGCATTTAGGTCATGTCTCTTCTCGAGAATCTTCTGAGAAGACTCCATAGGTCTCCATTTCCCTAGGAATCCAAGTAGCTGTTATCTTAGATCTTGCTCTTTCTGTCTTGCTACAAATGAGATTGATGCCAGGTAGCTCACAAAAGGCCATCTCTGTCTACTCTGCTGTCTCTGGGGATCATGCTACCACCAGCCTTTAATTACAACTCCACTCAGTTCTCAAGACCACTGTGCTCATTGTGTTCTGATTTGGTCAGTGCAGCCAAGAATGAATCTGAATCTTCAATAGATTTATTCTTCATTTTCTCACAGTCTCCCACACTTTCTACTGCTGATAACATAGATAAATGTCTGCTCAGGTGTTACCCCATTGCACCTTTTATCACCTTTGTATTAGTAAATAATCCCCAGAACCACAATTCTGAACTCTATTTTTACTAGCTGTGTGTATTGCTTAAGTTATGTGATGTTTCTGTGTTTTACTTTCTCTGTGTGTACAGTGCATGAGATAGAAGACATCCAACAAAGATCTTATAAACTTGGCAGACTTAGGCACTTGCAAGCTTATTTAGTGAGTAATGAACATTGCAGACCTGCTACTACTATTGCTTTATCACTGACCTGTTGAGGCACTTAAATGAGATCTGTGAATTAGAGCTTTCAACATAAGAAGTCTTAGTGAGTATTTTCTTGATACTACTCCCATGTTCTTAAACACTTCAGAAATATTTTTTGATCTCTTCAACAAAACGGCTTAACACTGAACAAAAAGGATTGCTTTATTTTTGATATGAGACAGGCAAATTTTTGACACCCTATTAAATTTTGACAGGCCACACAAATCTCTCCACATTTCTAATTCTGAAGTCTGTATACATTTTTTTATTCTGATCCTTTCTTAGTGCATTACCAAGTAAATGTTTCCCCCAACATTAGGACACTGGCAAAAGTTCCCCCATCTGTTTTCAGGGACAAAATTGTGACATCCATTTGATATCACTTGTGACTGAAAGTAATTGGAATTGCTTCTTAAAATCACAGGCTTACCCTGCTAGCTGTCTTGTCATGATGTCTTCCATTTTTCTTTGGTGAGTCAAAAATATTTTTTTCAACTGGAGAATGAAATACAGCCGTTTCCATTGTACAGAACCGATTCAAGTGTGTGGCCTTTGAATTACTGATATCTGGAGATCCTTCACACCTCCTGTATTTTTTTTTTACATGTGACCTTTTTATTGCCTAGAAATGCAAAATTCTAATGAGGAAGGTTTTATATCAATGTAGACATTGGCTTTGTGCATCAGCTCTTTGTCTTATTTGCAGAGAAGGAAAATAAGTGATTCTTTGACAGCCTGTCAGCAGGAATTTTATTACCTGTGTCTGACCATGTCCCCTGGGTGAAGACAGCAGCCAGGAGCAGCTGGAGTTTTATTTATTGTTAGGGCATTTTGTACATGTTTAAAATGAATTGTGGCTGTAAGCCTGGAAAGAGTACATGTAGAGACCAAGAGACCTTACTTCAAAAGCTGTCAGGATGATCCTAAGATTGGATGGATGGATCCAAACATGGCTTCTTGTATTATCCCCTTGGCAAATAAATCCCTGTCCCAACCAGGGATTCAGGAAGGACCCATGCTTTTAACTATACTTCTAACCCTTGCACTTACTCTCATGTGCTGGTGGATTTTTAAAATGTGAACTGAGTGTGTGTGTGTGTTTGGTGGTGGGGGAGGGATAAGGGAAGGAAAGGAGGCTGACTGAAGAGAAGCCATGTTTTCTTGCATTCCAGAATGAGAGCTTTGTTAAGTTGGACTGAAGACTACATTTGGCATGGCAATGGTGACTGTAGCTGCTGAGGAGCCAATCCTAAAGGCTTGGAAGGAAAGAAAAGGGAACAAAAGCAAAACACTGCTCTAAGAGTTGTTGTCAATACTGTACCGGATGTTACTGAAATATCTATCAAATTAGTGTGACTGTGATAGCTTAGAACAGGGATAAGTCCTTAGAACTGGGATAGGCAAGCTGTTTCAACACTTGAAGGTCATGGAGTCTGTTCAGGGCCTTCGTGATTTGTCACCTAGGTTAGTAACAGATGAACCTGGAAGGTCAGCAAGGAGAACAAAGGGACAAGGGTCTCACAGACAGGGCAGGCTTTACTCAAAAATGTCAGCAGAGGGTGGTGGTTTTCTAGTCTAAGAACTGAAGCCACAGTCTCCTCGCACCTTGGACTAGTTACAGGGAAGACAAAGGGACATGGGTAAGGGGCTGAAACTTTTCTTGTCTGGGTCTCGGGTTGGCTGTGGTTTGCTTAGCTAGTGAAGTAAGAGGAGTGGATGATGAAATAATGTCTAGAGTTCTATGAACATCTCTCTAGTTAGTGGATGGCTGGGGTCTGCAGTGTAGGGAGGGTAAGAATCAGAAAATAGCAACTTACTTTAGGTCTGAGAATCAAGTGACTTTAGTTTGGGGAGTTCTATCAAAATGGAGCTTTACAACATCATTATGCCCATGGCTAACGGAAGGCACGTCTTCGTACAGGTCAAGGAAACTTTATGGCTTCAGTATCTAGTATTGCATTAAATATATTGGTCCTCCTGAGGATCAGTCTTCCTGACAATAGCACATAATTATAGTATAGTCACAAAGGTAGCAGACTCACAACCACTTTGTATTTCTAGTTGCTTATTTTGTGAATTGGCATTCATTTCTGAGTCTTAGAATTCCTACGGTGTTTACAACTTGCCAAGCATTCTGTATTGGAACCATTTATCAAACAGTGGCTTGAACTGAAAAAGAGTAAACTAAATTGATGAGTTTAATTTAATTTACAATGATCGGAGGATGCCCCCACCAATGTTCAGTTTTTGAAATCTGCAGCCACCAGAGACTTCTGCAAACTGTTCCAATTAGGTTTAGTTAGGCATGTGGGAGAAAGGAATTATCAAAAGGCATGATATGAGCAATATTTCTTTCCTCACCTGACCTACAAATGTCCTCTTGAGATTGAAACTGCTTCCCTTAACAGATTCCTCAATGCTTCCTGTGTCCTCAGACAGGATAACCTCCATGGAAGATGACTTGCTTTTAGTGTTAGAGACTTTAACCTTAATGGTTTGAAAGAAAGCCAGAGGCCATGGGAGGCATGGGCTCACACTATCTCATTAAAAATGAGAAAAAAAAAAATGTGTACCTTCTGACTTTTTTTTTTTTTGAAAAGAAAGAAGAAAGGAAGGAAAAAAAACCAAATCAAACCAACGAAAGAAAGAATAGGTAGAGAGAAAAGAAAAAGGGCCTCTAATGTTCCAGGAAGGAATGGAGCTTGGAGCGATACAGAGTGCTCTGGGTGAGCCCATTTCTCCACTGTGCTTATTGCTTGCACTGAAGAATGTTAGGGATGCTCTTTAACATGGGTGTATGTGGAACATCCAGTATTCAGATGGTAACAAAATCAATAACCTACTAGGAAATTCAGCCACAGCCGAAATAGAAAGCCTACCCCCATTATGCCTACAGTCATAGAAGCCCTTGGTTCCTTGTTTTTGTTTTATTCCCTGGGAAATGTTTTCTCTGCTTTGTTCAAGCAGCAGTGCTCATTCTGATGCAGCTTTTGTACAGATCCATGGGGTGGGGGTGGAGATGGAGAGAGTGAGGGAGTCACTGGGGCTGGCATGAGGTTATTGAACTGCTTGCTATATTTAGAAAGTGTGTGTAGATCCTTGGTCTATCCTCCGCTGAGAAGAGGCAATATGCTCTTGGGAAGGTGAATGAAGTGTATCCATGGGCTCTTGCACTCCACATGCCAGTGTTATGATCAAACAAGTTCTCAAAACTATAAGCCCAGAGAAGGGCCCTGTGACTAGAGATCCTTTCTCAGAAATGGAGCTATCGCCAGGAGGTCCTCCTCATGTCAATTGCACATCAGAAGCAAGTAGCCACCTGTGGAGGCTCAGATCAGCAATATGCTCCTTCTTTTGTTCTCATGGAATATGAATTCCTATCTATACTATCCCGTTCCCACTCTGTGATTTGTAGGAAAAACATGTATTAGATGTATTGGCTAGTCGTCTCTATTGACATTTTGTAGACCAGAACAGATTGGACTTATTTTCATTCTGCAATCAGTTTCAAGTGTTTGAACTCTCATAGCAGCTGGGAGACAATATTTATTCTTAATCAGCAACTGATTTCATGAATCTGATGCCATGGAATATATGTGGCTGTTTATTAAAACACACAGAGCTGCCTGAGTGATGAGGCAGAATTTCAACAGGAAGAGATCAGTATGCTTTGAGATTCTGGGGCAGCTCAGGTTCTATAGTGCAATTACAAAGAGATGGTTCTCTTGGCAGTTCAGGAGGAAGAGGTAAGAGCATTGAATTAATGTGGCAGAAAGCTCAGAAGACTATTAGGTTGTGGTCATTTTTGTGTGAGTTTCACAGGGTATCCAGTAAATGTAAAATGTTTCACTTGTCATTACATAATTAGGGAATCACAGATAAAAGCTTTTGTATTTTTAGAATTTTTAGATACTTAGAGCTTACTAAGTGCATAGATTCCCATTTGCACACTTTTTAAATTTCTTCCCCCCTACACCCAAATGAAACAAATACAAAAAAGTCACTAAGGTGGAGCCAAGAATCTTGCTTTCTAAACAGCACCTCCACCATGGGAAACTATGGATTTAAGATGATTTGTCAGTGAGTGGAGGTAGAGGTGGTTTCTTTACTACCAACAGGAAAACAATAAGAGAGGTAAGAAAAAAATAACTACATTCAGCACAGTTCAGTCAGTCCTGTGTCAAAAACTTCTATAGTTTGACACCAGGTAGTTTATTGTGAGAATATTTAAACATAGTACAATTTGGGGAAAAAAAGGTTTCTAGTGTAATACAATCTCCAGTACACAATGAGGCACAATTAGATTAAAAACTCAACTTAAGATATGTGTGTCTTCTACCATGAAGATGGGTTCTATAGCTTAAGGATCTAGGATCTGGTGACTGATATCTCATAGAAGTCAACAGGCTGTGAAGTATATATGACATCTCCCCCAAGGATGGAACTGAGAATCAATAGTAAAGTTAAAGGTCTAGGCAGGGAGAGTCATAGGGTTTATTGGGTGAGCTCTGGCTCTACAGATAGCAAAGGTCACCAGGTCGTTGACAAAACCAGCACCCAGCTTTCTGGGTAGAAAACAGGTTTTCATTTCCTTCTTTGAGGAGACAGCCCTGTGTGGTTAATATCCTTCGTTTCCCTAGAGACCCATGAGCACAAATGATGACGACAGATTTGCTTAGTGTTTCATATGGGATGACCATGGAGGAAGGGACAGAAAGACAGCAAGAGAGGAGAGTGGTGGATGAAAGCTGTGAAACTGTGGATGTGACATGACCATTGCATACATGAGCTTACAGGGGTTATGACTACATGCATAAGACCAGCACAGATCAAACTAGCCAGAATCCCTGTACGGATATGAAAGTGGATCACAAAGCCTCACTTTTAACTGAGGAGCTATTGGCAGTTAATGGCAGCCAGGGAGGGAGAGCCAGTTTTATTCAGGAAGGTAACCACTGAGAGACTGCCCACATTCCAGTAGATGGCTCTCTATCTGTGTGCATGCTGGCAGCTTTAAGTAGATTAAGTGGGTTTTAAGAAAGAACACCACGAAACTGAGAGAGGAAAGCACCGTAGAATGGGTAGATAGTAGAGGAACTGAAGGTGAGAGAATGAGGGTGGCTTTGATCAAAACACGCTACATGTAGGCATGAAATTTTCAAACATAAAAGAGAATATACTATTTTTATTGCTTATAATTAAAATCTAAATATAATGAATAGAAATAAGGTAGAAAAAATTCCCTTAAATATTTTTGTGTAATTTGATCATTAGTGATAGGCAAAGTAACTGGCATTTTCTAAAGTAAAATAAAATTTCCATTTCACTTCATCTCAGTGAGTCAGTGAACAGCACATCATTCTGGTACTTATAACACATGCTCAGAGATGTGGAGTTACTTGTCCCAAATCATATAGTAGTTACCAGGGTTCTTAGGGCTTTTAGCTCTCTCCTTATATGTAGTAAGTTTGTCTACTATGGCTTTAATCACAGTGTCTACAAGTGGTCTCAGATAAGTATCTGCAGCCAGACTGTTCTAGAACATCAGATGACCATTTTATATGCTTCCCAGCCACTTCAAGTATTACAATTTAGCACATTCCACCCAGCACATCTTTCTTTTCCATTATCCCTGAGCTCAGCAAGTAGGCAATACCCTCTATTTGCTAGTCGAAACTATAAATGACAGAGCTGGGTGGTTCCACTATCCCACCACTTGGGAGGCTGAGGCAGGCAAATTATGAGCTCACGTCCTAAATGGGCTGCATAACAAGCTTATGTCAAAACAAAAACAAAAAGAAAAACAGACTACCTCCCAAAACCAACCAACCAAAACTGAATAACAACCCAACCCAGACCCACAGTTTTCTTTTGGTTGAATCCAATTCTATATCCCTTTGGCAAGAGTTATTGCTAACCATAGTTAAGGACAGCATCATTTCTTGTCAAGTGTATTAATATTTGCTGTATAATATAAATCTCTCCCAATATCAAAAATGTCTTAAAGTAGAAATACTATTTAATCACAGTTCTGTGCGTCAGTCAGGTAATGCTGGGTCTAGAAGAGCTCAACTAACTTCATTTGGGCTTTCTCGTATGCCTGTTGCCTGGTGGCTCAGTGATCCGCCATGTCCTCATACACAGTGACCAGCAGACTGTGTCTGACCTCCTTCCATGTGGCCTCATCCCGAGGATGGCTTGGGCTCATCCACAGAATGGCATCAAATTTTCAAATGTGGCAAGAAAAAAAGGGATCAAACTCTTCTCAAGTCTGTGGTCTTTGTTAATGGCAGCCAGCATCACTGAGTCAATGCAGCCAAGTGCTCGGTGGGAGCTGCTGTGCTAAGTCTTTGTCCTTCCTCACTCTTCACTTGAAAAGCTCTTCCTCATTTATCATTGGTCCCTTCCTTGGGGAACAAGCTTACAGTACTATTTGTGACAGCTCACATGCCCCCTTCTGGTCCCTTGACCACCCTGAACTTTAGAACTTGTACACATTTGGGCTTTCCTATGAGATGCAAAGTTTTATGGATCAGGGACTGATCCACACACAACACTGAAATTCTGTGTGTAATAGAGTCTGATACCCAAGAAATACTGGTTAAAAGTAAACAGCTCTGCCCTGTATGACTCAGAACCTCTGCTATACACCCTGTCATTTAGAGTCAGTTTACTCACTTTATTTTTATCTCTATATTTAACATTCTGTTCATCATTACAACACTCTTTTATTAGCACAACACTCTAACTGAACTAACAGCCCTTTTTTTCCTACACAAGTGGTTCTCAACCTTCCTAATGCTGTGACCCTTTAGTACAGTTCTTCATTTGTTGTGACCCCAACCATAAAATTATTTCATTGCTACTTCATAACTCTAATGTTGCTATTGGTATGAATTATATTGTTAAATATCTGATATGCAGGATATCTGATATGCAACCCACCAAAAGGAGTTGCAAACGACAGGTTGAGAGCTATAGTGATCTAAACATCTTCATATAGGGAGAAGACACATGCATATAGACATGGATTCTTGTTCAAAGGTTAAGTATAAATGACATTTGTGTTTACTCTTTCTACCTGCATCCCAGCCTCCTTTCACAGGGTAGTAAGCGAGTGACTGGGTGAAAGGTATAGGTCATGTTAATCAAGGAAACACTTCTGGGTGATTTCAGGTGTTAGCAGTCTTGCCTACTTTTCTTTGGCTACTTTTGAGACTGTCCAAAGTCTTCAATTACGTGCCAGTAAAGGGAGCTTCTAGATTCATCTTCCCTGTCTTTTGCAACATCTGTGGTCCAGCCTTCACCCTGCAAATGTTATGTCAGGTGAAGCTGTCACTGTAAAGCTCACACAAACAATTTAACAAGTATAGAAGGCTTCTTTGGATACTAGACAAATTTGTTCAGTTAAATGTTTCTTAAATCAAAATTATCTTTATCGTCCCTGAAAAATAAGTACTATGTGATTTGAATAAATCTAGTTAGTTGGATACCAATGGAATCCTCATTCCAATACCCTCTGCCTTCTGAAATTGTTTAGTATTTCTTCCTATGGAGAAGAGATATCCATGGTATCATAACTAATAAGATAGATACAGAGCTAATGTATTTGAAACAAAGAAAAAGTCTGCCTACTGTAATGTGCTAGTCAGTCATCAAGCTTACATACTAGATCTTTCTGTAGTTTCAGCAAAGGCAAACAAGAACTGATCTTTCATACCTTACTGAGCTCACAACCTAGTGGGATGACAGACAGAGGTAAGAACATCATACCGAGTAAACAAAACTGCCATTCCACAGATGGTGTGATAATTAGTTCTGTCTTGAGGGTGCATGGAAGAGGAGATATGTACTGTGAGCCTGGAAGAATGGGTAAGATCTCACTGGAGGAGAAGACACAAAGGGCATTCAAGTCAGATATCTCGTTGGTATCAGGAGAGTCACTTCACTAGTAAACGATGATCAGTGACAGGAGGATACCCAGAAGGCACACAAAGGAGCTATAGTTACTGATTTTTCTTTTCTGCATGTAAAGAAGACAAGCCCAAGTTTGAAAAACAAAGCATCATCAGGGGCAACAGAACCAGGACAAAGAACAAAAGTCTGGCTGGAGAAATAACAAACGATAACCCCTTCTACAGCCTATAAACATGACGAGATGACGAGGCTTCTACCCGAGGTTAGGACGCTCCTCTTTTCATACCAGTCATGCGGATCTATCCATTTAGAAAGGACAAAGCAAGTGGAAAGTGACTGACAGTCACTTTGGGAAAGGGACCTTCACACCTTTTAATAGCCATTCATTAACCAAGCAGGAAACAGAGAATAAGCCGGCTTCTAGTTAGAAATTTGCCACAAAGAAAAGGTTCTTTGCTTCCCCACACCTCTAGCCTTTCTGCCAAAGAATCAATGAGATATATTCTCATTTAGCTTTAATGATAGAAATTTGTGCAAAATAAATCGAAGAAGGCATCTTTAAAGGCTAAAGACACTATATTTCTGGGGAAACACACACACATGTGTAAACACAAGTGCACAGTGTAAGTTCAATGTCTTCATTTGGAAACTACCAATTAGTTACACATAGGCTGGTCATAGTGGCACACACCTGTAATTCCATTATTCATCAGACTAAGATAGGAAGTCAGCTTGGGTTACAAGGGGGAGAGCCTGTATTAACAAAAATCAGACATACAACATAAAGTATGTACAGAAGGATGTTTTTGTAAGTAAAGAAGGAGTGACTTACCATTTTCACCTGGACAGAGTGTACACTTGAACTGTCTCAGGTATAATCAAATGCATGGTAATACCTACTAGAGAAGCCAGTTCAACAGTTCAATAGGATAAAAACAGTGATCTTGGTCACCCTCTGTGGTAGTTTGAATGTAATCGGCCATTGTATTCTTATAGGCAGTGGCACTATTAGGAGGTGTGGCTTTGCTGGAGTAGGTATGGCTTTGTGGGAAGAAGTCTGTCACTGTAGGAATGAGCTTTGGGGTTTCCTTTGCTCAGAATACCACCCAGTGTCTCAGTCCTTGCTGCCCACAAGATGTAGGACTCCAGCAATACATCTGCCATGCTATAATGATAATGAACTGAACATCTGAAACTGTTAACAAACTACCCCAATTAAATGTTTCCTTTTTAAGAGTTTCTGTGGTCATGGTGTCTCTTGACAGCAATAGAAATTCTGAATAAGACGACCTCTAAGGAGAATCTGGGGTTTCTGTTTTTGGCATACCAGAAATCTGTTTAGGAAAAATTTATTATCTGAGTAGGGTAGAAACCAATATAGTATCTAAAATGCTGGCTAAAAAACTATGTGACCTTGGACAAATTGCATCACCTCTTTAATTTTCAGCTTCTTTGTTTGTAAATTAAAAGCAATAATTGGTTGTTATAAAAATTAAATGTCCTAATATGTGGAAAGTGTTACCAACAGGGTCAGACCTGCAGCATCATATTGGCATTTCTTATTTTTATTGCTATATCATTTTATAGAGTACAAAAATTCACAAACAACTCCCTCAAAACTACAGAAATGAGATTAACCTGCATTATATCCCCAAATTAACCTGCTGTTGTTTAAGTTTACTTAAGGAGAGCCAGGGAGTGATGATGGCATGCTATGGAGCTGGAAACCCCATTTCCCAGAAACAAATGCCTTCTAATTGGTGATTATTAGTACAGATTGTCAGTGGAATAATATAAAATGTCTAGGACAATCTCTAGGCATGTCAGAGAGAATTTCTAGATTGGATTCACTGAGGCAGGAAGAACAACTCTGAACGTGGTGGCATCATTCTATGGGCTGGGATCCTAAACAAGATGAAGAGAAGGTAAGCTGAGCACAGGCTTTCGTCACCTCTGTTAACTGACTGTGGATGTTGTCAGCATCCTCACACTGCTACCATCATGCATTCCCAGCCAGGATGGCCTGGACCCCACTATTGTGAATCCAAGCAAGCCTTGCTTAGGTCAGACAGACTCTAGAGAACTTTCTATTTATGTATATGTGTTTTCAAAGCAAATGAAGTTGGAAAAAAAACCCACTCAAAATAGCCAGAATAACCCCAGAGAGATTCATATTTAGATGCTTTGAATTATATCTTGCCTGCAGTTAATAATAATGATAACGATAATAATAATAATAATAATAATAATAATAATAATAATAATAATTTAGATTCTAGGGTCCAGTAGTTGCTAAAGTCTTGCCCTAATTGCTTCATTTATATTAACTCATTTAATCTTTGTGACAAAGATTACTATTTGACAAAGAGGTATTAGAGGTGAAAATGCATTCATCTCTTCTTTCCCCAGGGGCCATACACACCAGGCATGTAGTATTTATTGAATCAAATTTATTTTTAGGCTTATTAACAGTTTCTAGCTTAATTTAGGTGGTTAGAGTTTTTAGCAGAAAATTTTTGAGAGTTTATTTAGAGAAAAATTATTTACAGCTGCTTTGCCTATATTTATCTTTGGTATTTTGATTTCTGCAAAACCATGAGAGTAAGTAATTAGGAACATTTCAAATAACCTTTGATGTAGCATCTGAGGTAAGGATGGAAATGCTGAATGAGATTTAAAACTCTGGAAATCTACTTGACAAATGAATATAAGCTATTTAAAATATGCCAATTATATTTGGCTTTGGAAAGCATTATTGTGATTTTTTTTCCTATAAAGATTTGACTCCTAATTGTATTTACCTCAGGACAATATTATAATTGCTTTTCTGAACCAAGCATGTTTCAGCTGGTGAAGGTAGTTAACAACATTACTGGGCACTTCTGTAAATTCCAGTAGCCAGTTTGGGGTGAATGGGAGGCTCTGAACCCCTCAAGGGTGGGAAATCCAATAGTCTGCTTGTAGTAAATGTGAAGGACCAAGAGGAAGTCAAGCAATAAGCATCCAACAGGAAAGATATAAATGGCAGAGAACACAGCACAGATACTTCAGAGAAGCCATTATCAGCAACTGACCAAGACGGCAAAAAAGCAGTTAATTTCTACAAGCAGCACTTTGTACCCTAAATAATTGGCTGAAAAAGCAGACATCATATTCTAGTGCTTTGAGTCAGTCATGGAAATTAGAACAGAAAGAAAAATATTTTCGAGCAATGTATCCTAATTTTGCCATATTTAAAATTTTAAGAGTCAGAATCATGAAATTATTATGGCTAGATTAAATGCTTTTCTAAATACCAAATGATGAAATGGGGAATTGCCATTTAATTCCTCACTCAGTTTTGTTATTAAAAATATGGGCCCGGCAATGAACTTTCTGAACTTGTTCCTTTTTTCCTTTTGTGCACACGCGTGCGCGTGTGTGTGTGTGTGTGCGTGCGTGTGCGCGGGCGCGGGCGCGGGCGCGTGTGCAAGCGTGTGTGTGTGCGCGTGTGTGTGTGTGTGCGTATGTGTGTGTGCGCGGGCGCGTGTGCAAGCGTGTGCGTGTGCGTGTGTGTGTGTGTGTGTGCGTGTGTGTGTGCATGTGTGTGTGCGTGTGTGTGCATGTGTGTGTGCGTGTGTGTGTGCATGTGTGTGTTATGTGTGTTATGTGTGTTATGTGTGTGTGTGTGTGTGTGTGTGTGTGTGTGTGTATGGGGATGGGTAGCACCTGTATGCCACACTGTGTGTGGAGGTCAGAGGTCAGATGGATGAACGCTGGTCTTTGCCTTCCACCTTGCTGGAGACAGTCCTTTCCGTGTTGTTTGAGACTGAGCCTCTGTGGATTTGCCCGTCTCTACTGCCATCTTGCTCCAAGAGCACCAAGGTTACAGATGAGGCTACAGTGCACAACACTCAGCTTTTACACGAGTTGTGGGTGTTTGAACCAGGTTCTCGTGTGTGCATGGTAAATGTTTTACCATGAGACATTTTCCTAGTCTCAAAGTTGTTTTCCACAAGATTTTCTCTATTCGGGAAGCACTCACTGAACAGTGATTATGGGAATGGTAAACAGGGGCTGAGAAAAGACTGAAATACTAAAAACAATCACACGCAGAAATTGTCATGCCATTATCACTGTTTAAAATACTATGAGGAAAAAATTATAGTGTTTCTCAGAATAGCGAGGAGGATTTAGTTTGGATAGGTGTGTGTTGAGAGGAGAGGAAAGAGACGGAGAATAGAAAGAAAGAGGAAGAGGAGGAGAAAGAGAGGAAGAAAAGTCTCTTTGGACATGTCACACTTTGGAGAAATAGGCAAGGCAAGGCCATTGATGAGAAGGCCATGATTTGGTGCCTATGAAGTTAGCTACAAAACATACATTCAGTTGCGTAGTGGATGTGTAGCTCATGGTAGAGGGCTTGTCTTGCACACAGTCTGATGGATGGTTTCTTTTAGTAAAGAAATGACAGAAAATTAGACATAGTGACACATAACTATGATCTTAACCCTGGAGGAAGGACCAGGAATTTAGGTTACCATTGGCTCTGTAGTGAATGTGAGGACAGACAGGCTAAACAAAACCCAGTCTCAGAAGAAAAGAAGAAAGAAAAGAAACTAAAAAAAAAAAAAAAAAAAAAAAAAAAGAAGCAACATTGATTATTTCTGGTGTGGCTGAGTGGAGGGAATAAAATGAAGACAGAAATATCACACAAAAACAGAGTATAGACTGAGTATTTGTGTGTGTGTGTGTGTGTGTGTTTCCCTGTCTACTCTAGCTGGAGAAATATGTGACAGACTCATAGTACAAGGCTGGTGAGATGGATGAGCCTGATGGCCTGAGTTCCATTTTCTGAACCCACTAAAGGCGGAGGGAGAGAGCTGTCTACAATGCTGTCCTCCGTCCTCCACAAGATCATCAATTATATACAGAATAAGCATAAAAATGTTAAAAACTAACAAAAGATACAAATGGGATGGATGCATTTCTTTGTTTTGCTTTGAAGAGAAAGAACAGGAAAGAGAGGAAAGTCTGTGAGCTGAGATAGGTAGAAGGTGGTAGGAAATGACATTGTTCTCAGCAATGGCCAAGTCAGCCTCCTGCTGGACCAATAGGCATGCATAAAACACCTTCTGAGAATGGAAGAAATGAAACAGTATAGACTTAGCTCCTCCTAAACTCAGATGGCAGACTTAAGGAGGAATTTGTGCTCTCCCAGCAGCAAATTCTAAAGCTACACTATTTATGACTGTAGCTGTTGATTTTTTCAGATCTCTCCTCCCCCCACCCCTCAGTGTGGGGAATAAAGGATCTCAATAATCTTTTTGTGCTTAACACTGGATTCTGTAAATATCCTCTGAAGGATTCTGACATTAAAAGTAAAAAATGATTAAAAGCTTCATGTTTAAATAAAACCACACGTACACATAAAGACTGTGTGGGAGGCAGCACTCCCCATGCTTGGGAAGGTTTAGAGGTGCCTTTCATGATGCTCACAGCTTGTGAGATCACCACGTGGTGTGAATTCTCAGTCAGGGGAGTCTCTGGCAGCTCAACTTATATAATCACATTTTCTTCAGAGCAAAAGATTTCATATGGAGGTTTTAAAATCACATTAAGATATAAAGAATTGCTTTTTAATTATGAGAACAATTCCACCCTTCCCTGCAGTTTTCTTTCTGGAGACATCTTTCTGATGGGATGATTTAATGCCATAACAGCTTGAAGACAGAGTTGTCATTCATTTAGGAATATGTGTGGATTTCTATTTAGCTGTATATCCTAGATAGAAATATGCATTCTGTGATTTCTATTTTCAACAAATTAGATGGATTAAGTGGGGGCAGTCCCAATTGTATGGATCTGTATGGATTATGGCTACATTTACAGGTCAATTGTACTTAGATAATCAAAGGAAATACACCACTTTCCCTGCCAATTCTTAATTAGCAAATTGTGATCTGCTAATATGTTAACTTCTGAGGGTAAAAAAAAATCACTTAATCAGGGGGCGTAGAATATTTGAGTTCTGCTTTGTGTTAGTCAGATACTAATGAGAATATATACAGTCTAATAATGAGACTAGATTAGGCAATATTTGCTGAGCGTTGTCTCTGTGGCAGGAAATAGTTCTAGGATTTTAGAGGGTTTTAATCTCATTGTTATTTGAAGCAATTCTTTAAAATAGGTTCTAGTTTTAGCTCCATTTTACAGAAATAGATAGTGCAAAAATTGGCTAGGGTCAATTAGCTTGTGACTGTAGCCAGGCTTGGCACCCAATTTCCCTAGAAACAGCACGAGACAGAAAAACATTTACACGTACATGCATATATATGTTTTTTGGTGTTATATATAATTTATTATTATTATCATTATTTGAGTTTTCAAGATGGGGTTTCTATGTGTAGCCCTGGCTATCCTGGAACTCTCTCAGTAGCCCATGCTGGCCTCAAATTGAGTGAGCCACTTGCTTCTGTCTCCCAAGTGCTGGGATTAAAGATGTACACTAGCACACCAAGCTAGTTTTTGATTTTAACTATTTTTTTAGTGACACAAGCATCGAGATCAGAAACTCAACCTCATTGGACAACAGCCCTGGGGTAATCCCAGGTGTCACTTTCACTTTCATGTTGTGGTTTTGGCTGCTCTGTCTCCATCTTCTATTGATTCTCATCTCATAATTATATCCTGAGTATAGTTTCTCCTTCCTCTGCTCCTCCCGATCCCCCACCCCTCCCCTCCAGATCCACTCCCTGTCTGTCTCTCATTAGAAATAACAGATGTCTAAGAGATAATAACCAAACACAACAAAATAAAATACTGTAGGATGAAGAAAAACTATGGTATCTAAGTTGGACAAGGAATCCCAACATAGGAAGAGTCCTAAGAATAGGCACGAGTCAGAGACCCACTCATCCTTACAGTCAGAAGTCCCATAAAAACACTAAGCTAATATCTATAGTATATATTCAGAGAACCTGGTACAGAACCATGTAGTTTCCATGTCTTCAAATTCTATAATGACATTTTTTTAACACGTGAGTAATATACTCCATTGTGTAAACATATCGTATTTTCTTCATTCATTTTTCAGTTGAGGGACATATAGATTGTTTCCAGTTCTTAGTTATTATGAATAAAGCCACAATAAACATGGCTGGACAAGTGTTTATGTGGTAGGATAGAGAGTCCTTTGGCTATATGCCCAGGAGTGGAATAGCTAGATTTTGAGGTAGATTATTTCCCAACTTTCTGAGGAATCACCATATTGATTTTCATAGTGTCTGTACTAGTTTACACTCCCACCAGCAATGGAGGAGAATTCCCCTTGCTCCACTTTCTTGCCAGCATAATTTTATGATGTTATTGATCTTGGCTATTATGACAGGTATAAGATACAATCTTGAAGTTGTTTTGACTTGCATTTCCCTGATGGCTAAGAGTAATAGACATTTCTTTAAATGTTTCTCAGCCATTTGAGATTCTTCTATGGAATTCTTGGTTTATATCTGTACCTCATTTTAAAATTAGATTATTTGACTTTTTGATATATAGTTTCTTGAATTCTTTATATATTTTGGATATCACCTCTCTGTTGGATGTGGAATTGGAAACAATCTTTTTCTATTCTATAGGCTGCTGCTTCATCCAAATGATAATGTTCTTTGTCTTACAGAAGCTTTTAAGTTTCATGAAGTTCCGTTTATTAGTTGTTGATCTTAATGCCTAAATGGTGATATATTGTGTATTTAATAAAAATAGTCTGGAATATCAGAGAATAGAGTCACCCACAGAGCCAAACCATGATTAACAGGGAGTGGTGACCCAAATCTTTAATCCCATCACTCAGGAGGCAGAGATCCATTTGGATCTCTGTGAGTTCAAGGCTTAACAGTGCTAGCACACGCCTTTAATCCTAGCTTTAGGAAAGTTGAATCACAAAGAAAGATAGCTGGGCAGGGGGAGAGAAGAGAGGAGTTTAGCTTCTCCTGTCACTTCTTTGGTCGGCTGATGGGAGAGAGGCTTGGAGACAGAATTCATGGGAAGAGGCCTAGAGAGTTGGCTGGGTGAGAATTAGCTGTTGTTTGCTCCCTGACTCTCTGGTATTTCAGCTTTTCAGATATCTGGCTCTGGGTTTTTAATTATAATACAAATAGAATTCATGAAATATCCCTATGCTTTTGGTGGTCTGTTCAAACATTATCTTCTGTGCTAATGCAATAAAAGCTATTTCCAAATTTTTCTTCTACCAGGCTTATTGTATCTGTTTTTATGTTGAATTTTTGATGCACTTGTGTGAGATAATAAATATGGATCTATTTGCATTCTTCAACATTCAGACATCTAATTTGAACAGCACCATTTTCTGAAGATATTTTTTCCTCAGTGTGTATTTATGGCTTCTTTATAAAAAATAAGGTGTGGATTTATGTCTGGATCTTTACTTCTGTTCCATTTATCAACATGTCTGTTTCATGTCAATGCCAGCTTTTATTACTATGGCTCTGTTGCGCAACCTGAAATTGGGAATGGTGAAACCTCCAGCAATTCTTTTATTGTTAAGGATGATTTTAGCTGGCTTGGATTCTTACTATTCCATATTTTTCAAGGTCTATTAAAATTGCTTAGGAATTTTGATGGGGGACTGTGTTGAATCTGTAGATTGCTTTTGGTAGAATGGCCAATTTTACTATGTTAATCCTATATATCCATGAGCATGGGATAACGTTTTCAATTTCTTTCTTTAAAGATTTAGTTTTTATCAGGGAAGTCTTTTACTTGCTTGCTTAGAGATACCCAAAGATATTTTATATTTTTTGAGGCTATTGTGAAAGATGTTTCCCTGATTTCTTTCTCATTTCATTTGTATAGAGAAGGACTGCTGGTTTTTGTGAGTTAATTTCATATTCAGCTGCTTTGCTGAGGTGTTTATCAGCTGTAAGAGTTTCCTGGTGGAATTTTTAGACTATCATATTAAAGCAATACTTTATTTTCTTCCTTTTCAGTTTGTATCCCCTTTATCTTCTTCAGTTGCAATATTGATCTAGATAAGACTTCAAGTACTATATTGAATAAGTATTGGGAGTCTTGTTTCTAATTTTAGTGGAGCTGCTTTGATTTTCCTCTCCATTTAATTGATGTTGGCTATAGGCGTGCTGCAGATTGCCTTATTGTATTTAGATGTGCCTTGTATCCTTAATATTTCTTTTTATCATGATTTTTTATCATGAAGGACTGTTGAATTTTGTCAGAGGTTTTTTTTTTTTTCCTGCATGTAATGAGATGATCATGTGTTCTTTTTTTCATTCAGTTTCTTTCATGGTGAGTTACATGTGCCGAGTTTTGTGTATTAAACCATCCCTGCATCTCTGGGATGAAGCCAACTTGATCACATTGGCTACTTAAACACAAGATGCTCCTTCACTTTTCTTATCCCCCAAAGTGAGGAAAAATCACAAGTATATTTGAAGAAATGCTCATGTAGCTGCATAGGATGCAACCTGTTTCAAGTTTCTTAAATCACAAGTATATTTGAAGAAATGCTCATGTAGCTGCATAGGATGCAACCTGTTTCAAGTTTCTTTGAGTATAACCTTTTTCTTCTTAGACAGTATTTTGGGTAGTGTTTTCCCTTGGAAAAATTGCCACTGTATGTATGTTATGATCACATTATTCTTTCTTTTCATTTCATTTAAAAATCACTTTTATTTGGACATTTTCTTAAAGCTTCTATAACTTCAAATCCAAAGGCCTTTTTTTTTTAAATTTCAGACCTTATCTCACATATTCCCAAAAAATTTCAGATATTTTCTTTTTTTTGAGAACTATTTACCTTTCATGTTCCCAGAACACTATTTATTTTTATTTTTTTTATGTTTTCTTTCTCTTTTTTGTCTTATGTTCTGTTAATTCGATTTTCCAAATCTCCTAAGAAATTAAAATGAAAAACATTATATATGGGTGCCTTTTCTGTAGGTGTGTTCACCACATGCATGCAGTGCCAGAATGGAATATCATACCTATAACTGTAGTAACAGATCATTGAGAGAACCCCCATATGGGTGCCAGGAATTGAACCCAGGTCTTTTGCAAGGGCATCCACTGGAGGTCCCACTTTTTAATTGTTGCTCTCAGTGTCTGTGCTACTGGTGTTATATTTAGGAAGTGGTCTCCTGTGCTAATGTGTTCAAGGCTATTTCTTACTTTCTTTTCTATCAGGTTAAGTGTAACTTGGTTTATGTTGAAGTCTTTGATCCAGTTGAACTTGAGTTTTGTGCAGGATGATAGATATGGATCTATTTGCCTTCTTCTACATACCACTATTCAGTTATGCCGGCACCATTTCTTAAAGGTGTTTTCTTTTCTCCATTATATATTTTTGACCTCTTTGTCAGGTGTTTCTAGGTATGTGGATTAATGTCAGGATTTTCAGTTGAGTTCCATTCACCCACAAGTCTGTTTGATGTCAGTAGAAAGCTGCTTTTATTACTGTACCTCTATAGTATAGCTCGAAGTCAGGTATGGTGATGCCTCCCAAAGGTTTTTTTTTTTTTTTTTGAACTGGATTGTATTGGTAATCCTGGGGTTTTTATTTTGCCTATGAACTCTTAAAGGCTAGTAGTCTTTAAGGTTCTCTCCATCACTGTCTTCTTTTCGGCCTCATTGTTAAATCTCAGAGTCACCAGGCTTCCTGGGTGCTGAGCACGTGTTCTGCCCTGATGACAGTCACTCTATCTTTCTAGTTCACCTGACAAATGTGTAACAGTTTCTATGAAGACCTGTCTTCTTTCGCTCTCTGATGATCAGGGTCAGGTTTGGAATCGTGATCATGGCTCAAATCTGTATCTATTGGAGATAACCAGGAAACCACACACCAATAAATACAGTGTAAATTGTAGCAAACAAATATGGGATAAGCATTTTCCTGTTTAGTAGAGAGACTGTCTTATTTACTTTTCTGTGGCTGTAATAAAATATTCAGACAAAAGCAACTGAAGGAAAGAGAGGTTTATTTTGCTTCGTAATTTTACAGTACAGTCAGTCCACCATGGCCTGGAAGCCATGTCAGAGTACAGTCCACCATGGCCTGGAAGCCATGTCAGAGTACAGTCCACCATGGCCTGGAAGTCATGTCAGAGTACAGTCCACCATGGCCTGGAAGCCATGTCAGAGTACAGTCCACCATGGCCTGGAAGCCATGCCAGTGTGAGAAAGACACAGAGGCAGGAGCGGGAGGATTATTAGCAGCAATTCATCTTTACTAAGGAAGCAGAGGGTGATGATGAATGAATGCGTATTTCTGCTCAGTTTCCTTCTTGTGTTTATATACTTTAAAATTCCAGTTAGAGAATGGTACCATCCATAGTGTGAGAGCCTTCAGTTACTAGCCAAGATATTCTCTGAAGGTATGTCCAAAGCCCATCTCTCTAGTGACTCTAGACCATATCAAGTTGGCAGTTGAAATTAACTATCACATTGTACAGAATTTTATATAAGGTACACTTAATGAAATAACACCACCACTGTTAGGATGTATAACTTTAGTTCCTAATGATAAAAACGTTTTTCTAGATATTAACTTTTTAACATTATTATATCACTTGAGAACCTCACAGAAATACTTTTAGGTGCTAGAATTTAGTAGAGCTATTTATGTTCAGCTAAGAAGTTCTTTCAGGATAAGGCCTCTTCTCTTCTTGTGTATAATGGTGCTGCTTGTCCACCTCTGAAATATTTTTGCTATCTTTTAATGTCATTTTCTATTTATGGAAACTTCAAACATTTTTCTTATTCTTTTGCCATTTCTCCAAATGGCATACTAGATCTTTTTACATCTCTAACATTTAAAATTGAAGATTAAATTAAACTTTAGACAAGATTAAACTTTGAAATTAATTAAAGCAGTCTGAATTTTAAATAAAGTTAAAATTCAATTAAATAAAATGCTTAAATGAAATTAACTATAGATTTAAAATTTAAATTTATCCAAAAAGAAGCAGAATTAGTTAAAACCATCTCAGCTCACATAAGACTAAAGATATGATTTCTTATAAGGAGTTTGGTTATCTTGACTTGATTTGAAGCAATTTACAAATTTAATTCTTCACGAACATATGAAAACAGTGAGAAAAAATAGTTGCCATGAACCAAATGTGAAAGATGTAAAAGATGGATGCAAATGGAGTTGGTTAATACCTTAAGTGCTAGCAGATGAGTACTACAGGTGTCACAATACAAAATGGCATCCTTAGAAGCAACCCACGTAAGCATAAATGATTATTCCCAAGTAAAAACTGAGAATTCATTTGCTACCTGTGGACTGTTTCATATGCAGGCATCACATAAAAATACTCCTTGTAAAATTCTCACAATTACTTTTGTTAATTCAATAGAGCATTTGATAGTTACTTTTGATGTCTTTTTTTTTTTTTTTTTTCATGTCTGCCATCACAAAACTCTCTGGTACTTTCAACTAGTTCTCTAATGTCTACATATTCTTGTTGAATGGATAATTTGGCATCTCCTTGTTTTGCATGTATATGTGGTTAGTGTGTGTGTGTATGTATGTATGTGTGTGCGTGCAGGTGTTCTTGTACATGAATACACGTGCATGTGAAAGCCAGAAGTTGATTTCCACAACTTTAACCATTTTATGTCCTGTATCCTGAGGTAAATTCTGTCACTTGAACTCAGATTTGTGTTGTCTCACCAGCTGACTCTATTTCTCATACTTGTGTGGTAAGTTGTTTACCCTCTGAGCCATTTCCTCATCCCTTCTACAACCTTTAAAGCAATGGCTATTTACTTTTTCTTTTTTTTCTTTTCATGTGAAGTAATTTATTTATTTGTGCATATCAACATATATTACACACAGAAAATTGTTCTTACCTTTTATTTGTTTACATCATGATACTCATTTTGTCTCAAATATTTTATAATATAAATACCATTTTAAATAAAATATACAAGCTAAAAGCAATAAGAATTGTGTCAGTCAAGGTCATAGACATGATCTCAGTCCTTTGGTTTACTTTAATTTCTGTGTCATGATGATTAACAGCTATGAAATGATTAATATCACTACTTTTGATAGTGAATTTATTGCAGTATGATAAGAATATGGAAATGGCTGACATTTTGTTGAGAAACCTTCATTCTTTCAACTCTCAAACTGTGTATTACATTATTTGCATATTTAGTATAAAGATAATAGGATTTCTTTATAGCAAAACTCTTTTGATAATTTATCCATAACTGAGTTTTGCTCTTAGTGGTTGTCTTGTGTGTATGTGAGTTTATGTAGTTCTTAGGTGTCTTAAGCTTTTCTGGCCGAGATAATTTGTTTCTCAAACATTTTATATATATGTATATAATCTCCTGGATATTTCAGAAACTTTCTAAACTCAAGATTTTTAAGAACAGTAGATACGGCCTTCCCTCTCCCCTCCATCTTCCATAGAATCCAGGGATCTTTGGTGTTCTTCTAAGGGTACAACACCACCACCCAGCCATTGAGATAAGACCAATCTGAAAACCTTGACAGTTCTTTCTCCACCTCCAAACTCAGTCTGTCACCAGTCACTGGTTTTCTATTCATTTTCCAATATGTCTTCATCATTTACCTCATGGCTGAAGAACTAGCCCAAGCTATCATTACCTTCTGTTGAGGCTGTTGTATTCACTATTCTGTTATTTACCTCACATGCAGAAGATCAAAAGTGCAGAATGAAGTCAGCACCAAGTCAGTACCCAGCAAATATATGAAAATTAACAAAACCACTTCATTCTGTTTCATTTTTTTCCATGTTGTCTTAAGATTTAGGTATTTTATATTTTAAAAATCAATCAGGTGTGCCACTCTTTTATTAAAAACTCTTTAATGGCTTCCTATTGCTTTTAAGAGTTAAATGTACAAAGTGGCCTATCTGTTTTGGTCTCTACATCCTTTTTTATGTTCTGTGACCGTGGCCTGGAACACTCCGTGTCACTGTACTGCCCATAGATATTTTTTGTGAACTTGCCTGCGTATACCTCTCCCTTCATACCCAGTATCCACTGTCTATGAGACACTTCTTTCTTTGCAAAAAGCAAATTATTTCTTTAGAGTGGTTTGACATTCTCTGTAACATTGAGAGGACTAGTTTCTCCCAATTTCTTCCTCATTAGTCCCTACCTGTTCTACCTGCTTCCTTTACTGTTGACTCTGAGAGATTCATATTCCCTTCCTTCAAATACCACCTACCTACTCTTCATGCAAGCTATGTCTGTGTTGATTCTGCTTATTATTTTTCCTTAGAGCTAATCTAGTTCCCAAAGTACAGGATGTCTTCAGTAACATTCACAATTGTGTTTGAATGTCATATATCACAAAACCCTATGCAGTCTCTGGGTAAAACATTGTCAATTCCCATTACACAGTTTTAAAGGTTTAAAACAAAAATAATCTTAATTCTGTTTCCACTTGAACCACTCAGCATTGCACTAAGTTCACACATTGATGAAACTGCAGTTATTTCATTATTAATTGTGAAAATTAATCTATGTTTTACCAGGTTGATAAGTTTATTCTCAAATCTACAATGCCTGTTTTCCTGAATCTGGGTTTGTAATAACTGTGATGCACATTTGCCACAAGGGGGCAGAGGCAGATAAATATTCCTTTTGACTGGTCTGTTTTGAAATTTGACAAAACATTGGAGGCATTATTTCTTCCTTCAGTTTCTCTCTTCATTTGCTGTGCATTTTAAAGCATATTTAAGGTAATCCGTGTAAACCTCCTTCATGCAGCGCATGTCTTTCAAAGCACAGTCCGCATAAAATAGAAGAATTAAATGATTTGTCATTTCAATACACTAAGTAATTTTACTGTGACAATGACTTGGGACTGCAGTGAGCTGTCCACTGAAAACATGTCATAGCTAGATTCCATTTTGGTCCTATTCTTGTTAGCCCTCCTTTCATACACACATGTCCATATGTGCATGGATATGTCAGCTGAGGGAAACAGAGCCATTTGGAGAAAAAAAAGTCATTTATGGAGTATTAGGGAATTAATGTTGCAGTCACCTGATGTTTCATAGAATACATTTTCAAGGCAGGCATATCTAGTATCTTCTTGTCTGTTGTGAATTAAAGATTTTCATTCTCATGATGAGTGAGAGAAGCTCATCCGGTATCTATTTTAGCTTTGTCCTTATAGCTTGGATGAGACTTGATGTTAGCAATCTAAATATTTGACTGACCTCATTTTATTGATTATTCTGGCATTTTCTTCTCCATAGCTCAAAAAAGAACCCATTAAATTTAGAGTTGAAATTTTAAAATGTTAAGCTTAGAGATAATGATAATGAGATGATTTATGTGTGAACAGATGCCGCAGTTAGAGGGGGGAGTTTAGAAGAGAAAGTTATTTTTAGCAAGAAAATTAACAGTAGTGAAAATGAGTGGATGGCCGTCTGGCATCAGGAACCCTGGAAATGACCAGAGATGAATCATTTGTAGTGAATGTTGGTCATTCTAGACAGTGCATATTTCCATCCAAACTTCTGTTATTTCTTATTTCTTGATATCTCCATCAAGCCTACATTCTTGTACCTTGACCTATTTCTTCCTTGGAAAAGAATCATATTTTTCCATGTCCCCATGTCTTTGCCCTTGCTGGCTCTGTAACTCTAGAGTAACACCTTCTTTTGCCATTTCCATTTATTTACAGGAAATGCAAATAAATGGACACACTTGACATTCTCTTATGCCTTAAACATATAGAGGATGTTATTAATAGATTATAAGATTGCCTTTATCTCCAACAAATCCAGTCTTGATGTCCTCACTACAGCTTCCCAGAATACCTCAAATTCCAATGCCAATTAATTACAGTCAGTGTATGAGAGATTTGCCATTTTGGTGACTAAGTCCACTTAGCGGCTGAAGTAATACCAGGACTGGGCAGCTTTGGAGAATGTGCTAGAGGAGCAGAATGACATCTTGTCCAAATATGGCTGTATATAAATATGTCATTTAGTCTGAAGGTAAAATGAAATAACTCAAAACATCATATAATTCTATTAATATTAAGTCAGGGTAAATTGGAATATCAATCTGTATGTACCAGATATATGTTTATTTTGTTTCTCACTATGCCTGAACATTCAGTCAAGGGGCTAATATGTGAGAGGTTCTTAGTAACACTGTCTGTCAGTCAGTGATGAATGATGGCAAGTACTGTATTTCATGCTACAGCATTTTTCCAGGGCATGAAGATAGACTTGAAATGTACACTGGTGATTACTCTGTGCAAGGGCCCCAGAGGAGTGACAGGGGAAGTTATCTTTGAAGGGCAAAGGGAAGAGGAAAGGCAGAGTAGGAGATGCCAGTCAGATACGGAGAAAGCAGGATGAGAACACTGTTCTGAGAAAAGATACCAAGCCATGTGGATAAACATAGATAAGAATTATGGTTTAACTTAAGGTGTAAGATCTAGTTAGTAATATGCCTGAACTATTCACCCAGTAGTTACTATATTAAGCCTCTCAGCTAATTATTTGGGAAGTGGCTGCCAGGTATTTGTGAATTTCTGGTGGGATAGAACATTCATACTACATTTGTCATGTGTCAATCTGAAATCTCTTCAGTGGAATCTGAAATATTAGCTATTAGTGCTCATCTGGGAGCCAGTCTTTGTAAGAAAGAGTTCAGCTCCTCAGGTTTTGAGGAGAAATATTTCAAATGCTTCTGAGTGTATGAAAATTTCTGTTCTTAAAGGTCAGGTAAATTACAGGTTAATTCCTCTTTGAAATGGGACCCTAAACTAGATACAGAAGACTAAAGGGTCTTTTGCACGGCCATGGAAAACACAAGTGATATAAAATCCAAAAGTCTAAAACCCAGCAGCAAATGACTTCTGGGCCATTACATACTGTAATAAAAATTAATTTTATTTAATATAATTGAGGTATGAAGATGAGATATAGAGTTTTGAGGATGGAAATTCAAGACCATCTTCAACTGTGAATACATAGCAAGTTCAAGACTAGCCTGGATTATATGAAGCTCTGTTGAGAGAGAGAGAGAGAGAGAGAGAGAGAGAGAGAGAGAGAGAAGAAGGAGGAGGAGGAGGAGGAGGAGGAGGAGGAGGAGGAGGAGGAGGAGGAGGAGGAGGAGGAGGAGGAGGAGGAGGACATGAACCAGAGAGAGCAAGAGTGAGGCATCGAGTGAGAGCAGGAGAGGAGGACAAGGGGATAACTATGAGTTAATCAGGTACTGGAAGTTAATTATTGATATATGCTAGACTCTTTCTTTGTCTGAGCTATTTATTCATCAGGCTATTATGGTATGTCAGCAGTGTCCACTACTTGTGTGATGCAACAGCCACTGGCTACACATGGAAGTACACACCCAAAGCATGCCTGAGTAGTATAAGTCAGAAAGTGAGTTTGTAATTATATTTAAAACAAGTAATTAAAATGTACATTTCAATAAGTACATATGCCCAGAGGCTACTGAATTAGAAAGCATAGGGTTAGAAGAATAAATGTTTAATTAATGCATTGTTTTGTTTTGTTTTTTTGATGAGGTGTTGATTTAAATCAAGATGCCAGAGGAAACTGGAGAGAGGTTGAAGAGCTATAGCCTAAAACTTTACAGGGCAGAACCCTCTTCCGTGTTGGACTCCATGCAGGGTTTTTCACAACTATCTTAGGGACTACTTACAGCAATGCTGAAATCGAAGATTCTGTCTCACACTGTAAGCATAACATCAGTTACTGAAATGGCCTCAGTGGAGATCAGGTTAGAATGTATGCTCATCTTATTTTAATAGCTTGTTCTGAAATTTGAGTGATTAAAAAGAATTATGAATGTATGATATGAGCCAAGATTAAGATTAGAATGGATGTTTTATTCATGTATTGTCTGGAATTTCTGAGTTTCTCATGGACAAGGCTAGGATTAATTTTGCCTTTTAAGTAGCCCTGATTGGCCTGGAAATTACTCTGTAAACCAGTCTGGCTTCAAACTCACAGAGATTCACCTATTACTGCCTCCTAAATCTTAGGATTATAGGCATGTGTAACTATGTCTAGTCTGATGTTGTTTTTTAAAATAAAAGCTCTCAATTTTCTTGCTTAGACCTCTGAAGATCTGGGCACTGGCCATATAGGCATGTGCTAACATGCTGACCTCATGGACTATTGAAGCATCACCAAGGTTGGATTAGATGGGCCAAGCTGGTAAAGAAAAGATTAAGAAGCTGAGACTCTGGCAAGCACTGCCTCAGCATCAGTCTCTCTCCTTGATACTTCCATTAGAGGGGCTGACTTCTAATAATATTCTTAGAATCTTAGAGCATTTTCTGCATTATTGTTCACTGACCTGATCTAAACCTCATTTCTCATATAACTCATGTGGTGTGGTGTTCACATGTGAGTGTCAATTAAGGTCATTACTCTGCTGTGATAGTTTTGAAAATATATGGTGCTTTGAATGTGAACAGCCTTCAGAGGCCCATATGTTTGAATACTTGGTTCACAGCTGGTGGAACTGTTTGGGAAGAATTAGGATGTGTAGTTTTGCTAGAGAAGGATCCAAAAGATTTATGCTATTTCCAGTGTGCTCTCTCCCTCCCTCTTACCTACTTACTGATCAAGTTGTGAATTCTCAGCTGCTTCTTTTGCTATATTTTTGCATCATGGACTCTAACCCTCTGAAATCATAAGCCCAACTAAAAACCTTCTTTTATAAGTTGCTTTGGTGGTCATGGTGTTTTGTCATAGCAATAGAGAAGTGACTAAGACAACATACTTTGCTGTATAAAATATTTTTCTTTTAGTTTACTGTGATGGGAGTCATGGTGTCTACAGCACCTTTGCTGATCATGGGTCTGGAGCTGGATACAGTGTTAATGATAGACAAGACAAGAAATAAAAATCCCATTAATCTTCTGGACATAAAGCACATCTGTTTGTCATGTGTGCCCCCTTTCTCTATGTAGATAGATCTGAATAGAGACCCAAGTCCTCGTACATGCCAACCAAGATACCTATTTATCTTTTTATGCATGCCTACATGTTTGTCAATACATCAAATACACACAAAACTCATAAACAGTTTGTAATTTAATCATTTTAATTTTTTAAAGCAAATGTATATTCTATGGACTTCCCTTTAAGCATTTTTCTTTTCTGATTTATTTTTGTGTTCCTTCTTAGCTCAGGAAATGTTTCTTTCATGCTTCAAAGATGTTTGCAGAACAAAGTAGAAATTCTTTGAAATCAAGCTCCTTGTTTTGTGCCAGATTGTATTTTTTTTAAATTTATAACAAGTGGGGAAATAGGAGGAAAAGAGTGTCTTTAGGATTATAGAGAGAAGACTGGATTCTTCAGACTGAGGCCAGGGCAAAAGATACTGAATCTGTTAATCAACCCTAGCATGCTTGGTAACACGTCTTAGAAATGGCAAGACTTAATGAGCTGGTCCCAAACTATGGCATTTCCATGTCCAGAGAAGACTCTCAATTCTATTTCTATTCCTAATTGTATAGTAGTTTCTTACATGTTGAAACATTTGATCTTGAAGGGAGGCGGCTAAGACTCAGGAAGTAAACAATTCAGAAATCTTAAAAGGTCCCTGAAATTTACCAGATTAACAAACCTTCCTCCTTTACCTTTTACCCTTTAGCACCTCCACTTTCCCCCCAATTTTAAGTAATAAAAGCTGCTTAGTAGAGGAGATTCTGACTTGCAGAGAGATTCTTTCTTACAGAGAACTCCAGGATTACACCTTTCATATATTATCACATATGTTGAGGTGGACTTTTCAGTGATGCACCTGTATTTGATTCAACCCTGTCCCAACAAGTAACATCTCACCCACACCCCTGAAAGTAACCCTAATAAACTCATTGTTTGCCATCTTGGACTTTTGTAAGATCATCATTTAGGTCTGTCATTGGGTACTTTTTGTGTTGTGTCTGCCCAGAAACTCACATAGTACAAGTAGAGCAAAAAGGTGCATTAGACCATGGGAAATAAGGATGGCCCCAAAGTGGGCTTCTCTGAAGAGGCTGGTAAGAGCTGAGGAAGGAAGAGCTTTTGTATGCAATGCTTGGGAAGAAAAGGATTCTCCACTTATATTCTTTATGACACTAAGGAAGGGGGAACATATACTAGTAACTGGGATTAGAATTCTCTCCAGATTGGTGGGATTTTGATTTTAAATGGATTAGGTAAGGATTTGATAAACATTAATATAAGGGAAACAAAACAGGATTTTATTTTTTGCACATCACGTCTGGATTTTTGGATTAAAGTTTCCACCTGCTGACATTCTAGCAAGGAGCAAAAATATTAAGCAATTAATTACTACTTTATAAAGAGAGAACTCAGAGTGTTTGGGCACTATAAAAGAGTCCAGGCTGATAAGTACTTTTGTGAGCAGGGTGGATTAGGAAGAAACTAGTTCTCAGGGAGCTGGCATTTTATCTGCTACCTACAGAATACACAAGTTAGCTTAGAGTGCTGGTTAGTTAAAGTAGAGTACCCTCAACATGTCTGTGGGATGTATTCTTGATTAATGATTGTCATGGAAGGCTTAGCCCACATCAGTGCAACTTCTTGGGTGAATGGTATAGGGTTATATAAGAAATCAGGTTGAGAAAGCCATAAAGAGCATTCCTCTATGGTCTCTGCTTCATTTCCTGCCTCCAGGTTGCTGACTTGAACTCCTGCCTTACCTTCCATTGATGATCAACTGCAACCTTTAAGCTAAAAATAAAAGAAAAAAAATCAACTAGCAAATCAACAAATCCAACCAACCAACCAACCAACCTCCAACCAACCAAACAAACAAAAACGTCTTTTCCTCATCCTATCAGTTTTTGGTCTGTGTTTTATCAAAGCATCAGAAAAGGAACTAGAATGCTTGGATAAGGAGATGCTGGAGAGGAACATATGCTGAAATCATTATACAGAAATATCATGAGATGGAAAAATATTTGGACCAGCCAGTGTGGCCAAAGGGAAAGGTCAGAGAACGAGAACTCACATTCAGTCCGCTTCATTAGCCCACACCAAGCAATGATTATAAGGGAATGTGGAAAACCACAAACGGATTTTTAAATTGAGTGAGATAAAGGTTGGAATTTTCTAAGGTTAATTATGAGTTCAGGTTGGGGAGAAAATTAAATGGTGAAAAATAGGATTTAGAAGATCAATTGGTATGTTTTATAAATAGAATTGGTTAGACTAAATTATAGCAGGAGAATGGTGAGAAGCTTGTAGAGAAGACATTTTTAGGAAGCTGAATCAATAGAACCAATGACTAATGTTGTGATAGAGGGTACAGGACAGAGGTACAAAGAGTTGGAATGCTTGCTGAGTTTCTGGCTTGAGAAATAAGACAGATGAACTGAAATTATGCAACTAAGAAACCTGAATATATTTTGGGTTTGTTTGTAAGCACAATGCACTTAATTACGAGATGTCTGTTTAGACTGCTGTCTCCTTAGAAATTGCCTTGCAAGGTCATAAGGATGCAGGTGATGCTGAATGACTGAGGTAGGTGATCCAGGAAGAGACTGGAGTTTTAACATAGAGAGGGGATTTCAGCAAGCCATAGGGCAGTGCTTCTTGACCTTCCTGATGCTGTGACCCTTTAATACAGTTCCTCATGTTGTGTTGACCCCCCAACAATAACATTATTTCATTGCTACTTCTTAACTTCAGTTTTGCTCATTATAAATTATAATTTAAATATCTGTATTTTCTGATGGTCTTAGGTAAACCCTGTGAAGGGGTCATTTGATACCAAGGGATTTAACCTACAGGTTGAGAACCTGCCTTAGGAGTACAGAAATTTCTTTGGTCAGGGTCTGGTAGAATTAGTTCAATGTTTATTCTGACAACTCCTTATCAGACTGAAGTAGTATACTATACTTTCTAATATTGATGAATTAGAGTTAAATTATTTTATTTCATCAGATACATTAAAGCTTCAGAAGTAAATCCAAATAAATTTGAACAACTGCTACTGGCATTTTTATTTATTTATTATTTCAATGAACTTTTAATTAAAAATTATTTTAACATACCCACCACTGTTTCCCCTCCCTCTCCTCTTCCCAGTCATTCCCAGGCAGCTACTCCCACCCCCATCCCTCTACCCATTCTTCAGAGAGGGTGAGTCAATGCAGTCTGGCATATCCAGTTAAGGTAGGACCAAGCTCCTCTGAGTATTGAGGTTAGGCTACTGGCATTTAAAAAATGAATAACTGTAGAGACTGAGTATATAGCTCGGTTAGTAAAGTACTTGTTAAAGCAAATAGGAGGACCCAAGATCTTGCTCAAGATCCTGAGAAACAGAATCCTGAGCAACAACATCTGAGCTTAACTTTTGGCCCTCACATGCACATTGCCCTCACAAATATGTCTGGGCATACATATACATATACAACCTTAATAGTTTGACATCTGACCCCCATCCCAAATAGCCAGAGACACAGTGAAATTTATTCTGATTTTCAGAGGCTAAGAACCTGATGGAGGAATGTTCTTGTGGTGACATATATTTAATAAAATTAGTCTGGAATATTAGTGAGTCAACCACAGAGTCAAACCAGGAAGGTCAGGAAGTGGTGACCTATACCTTTAATCTTAGCTTTAGGAAAGATATTAAGATATCTGGACAGAGGCAGAAGAAGAGAGACTTACTTGGTGATCTGGGAGGAGAGAGAAGTTAGAATCTATGGATTTCGTGGAAACAATCCTGAGGAGTTGGCAGGTGAGAACTGGCTGTGGTCTGTTTCCTCTCTCTGATATTCCAGCTTTTCCCAATATTTGGCTCCAGGATTTTTTTTATTATTATAATACTAAGCAGAATCTGTGTAATATGTTTCTGAATGGACAAAGGCAACTCTTGAAAACTAGTGTCAGCTATCCAGGTTTTGATTCTTCCTTCCTGTCAAATATATTGGAACCGCAAATTACTAACACAAACTATGGGCAAGACAGTCCCATCCCCGCTCTTCCACAAACACCCAGCAAGCATCTTCCTGCAGATGAGGAATCTGAGGAAGGTGAATCACTGTGTAGGTAGAATGGTTTTTGAGTCTGGATGTAATGACAGTGACTGTCACTGCCTGGCTACCTGTTCCTGTCTACCCTCTGTACTTCAATAGCTCTTGGGTGCTAAGGTGGGCATTTGGTTTCTTGCATGATACAAAGTATCCCTTGTGATTCTCAATCACAAGTCTTATCTTTGATTAAGGGATCACAGTAGAGGTTGAGTAATCATGGAATTATATCTTCTTTCTCTCAAAAAAAAGTGAAATGAGAAAAGAGCACTTGCTTCAGGAAGGCAGATAATCAATAAAAGATTATTAGAGTAAAGGTTTCAAACTCCTTGTCAAATGGTTAATAGAAATCATTGTCTGGGCACCAGTGTTTTGAGAGACTGTGGGTTCTCTTCTGTAGTTTGCTAATGACATTTATCTTAGTGTTTTGCATAGAGTTAAATGACAAGTCTTCATTTTGAATAAGTATCAAACTTCAAATCAAAGGCAGGAAAGAACTAAAGCTTTTCTATGAGTCTATCACAGCTGACAGTGTTTGTGCCGAATTTGCTTACAAAGTTGCTTGCAGCAGGGAGACACATTTGGTTGGGGGAGAGTTTTTCTTTTCAATGGAAAGAAGAAAAGCCCATGAACAAGGAAGGCTGTTGTTCCCAGCAATCTGTTTTTTCTTGTGGCCTTGCTTCTGACAAGTTTTCCTGCCTGCCTGCAGCACCAGCTGAGAAAATGCTTCAAGTGGGCAGAAATGGGCACCATGTGTGATCCGAGAAGACAGTGTGACTTTGTTAAGATGCAAGCATGTAACAGGCTTTATTAGGCAGCAAATGATGGTGGGGGTAGCCTTCTTAGTAAACAGCCTCAGGAATGAATAGGGAAAATGTGTTGGTTTTCAAGGGGGCTCTAAAGTCTGGTCATGTGTCTGTTGAGTAAGTGGTTATGTATCAGTTTCTTTTCTGTTATGATAAAATACTCTAGTGAAGAGTAACTTACCGGAGAAATGGTTTATTTTGGCTTACAGTTCCAGGGGGAGAGAATCCATTATGGAAGACAGAATGCAGGGGCAAAAGTCATATGATCACACTGCATCAGTACTCAGGGAACTGAGGGTGAACCTCAAGTCTGGGCTCTTGAAAGCTGGAAAACCTGTCTCCAGGAACATACTTTCATCAGCAAAGTTCTGCCTCCCAAGCAGCACTATCTGCTGAGGATCAAATGTTCTGATACCTGAGTGTATGGGGGAGCATCTCACAACCTAACTACAGCAGGATGTAAGGATGAGACAATACACAAAGAGGTCTGGCCTATTGTGCACTGTATGAATGTCAGCTGCCCTCCCCCCTCCAAAGAATAGTACATGACCTTGATATTTCCATCTTAGACCACATTGAGAGAAGGAATGAAGTGAGAGGGAGGGAGGGAGAAAGAGAGAGAGAGATTTTATAAAGCTTAAGCTGGTTGTGAGAATAATAAGATCCTTACTGCCGTAAACTTATCACCAGAAGCACATGGTAAAGACACATTTGTTCCACTTGCTGCCTTCCATTTTCTCCTATAATACATAGTTTTAAGCATATTTATCAGTTGATGAAATATGATTACTTAATTAGCATTATGAAATATTTTTCCGAATTTTTTATTGAAAAAGTTGTCTCACAATATATTCTGATGATGCTTTTCCCTTTCCCCAACTCCTCCCAGATCTTCCCTACCTCCTAGCCCACACCCGTCCATGCCCCTTTTCTTTCTCTTTAAAAGGCAAGCAAGCAACCAAGCAAACAAAGAAAATTATAAACTAACCAACCAACCTATGACCACTACCATCGCCAATGAGAAAGAACGAAACAAAACAGGAAACACACACACACACACACACACACACACACACACACACACACACACGCAAGTTGAAATATAGTGTCAAAAGATCAGTTAGACATAGAATACACATACAAAACAATTTGAGACAAGAAATCTATCAAAATACCATTGAATTAATTTTGTGTTGGCTCTCTACTGTTGGGCACGGGGCCTACCCTGAAGTATGGCTAATATAACCACTGAAACACTTTTGGAGAAAATTATTTTTTCTTTGAAAGAAGTGTCAAGTGTAGATAGCTTCTTGGGTAGAGGTGGAAGCCCACATCCATTTCCCTCTCAATGCTGAGACACTGTGTGGCTTCAACCTATGCAGGCTCTGTGGGCGCTGCTGCTGTCTGAATTGGTATGTGCATCAGTCTTATTTTCTATGGGGCAGGGAGTTGTTGGGAAAAGCAATAATCAGGTCAGACAACTTACAAGCTCAACAGGACAAAAGCACCAGGAATAGAAGTGGTGAGACAGAAGTGGAGGAAGCTGGGAGGTTCCTATCAACTTCCACTAATTTTGGATTTGTATTCAAGAGTAAAGAAGCACCAAGATGCTGTACTCACGGTGCCATCTGTGGTTCTGGTGTGGCATTTGGGAGAATAAAAACACAGGCTGGAAGATTACCAAGACAAAGAAAAATTCCAAAATTCAGGGTTTTCCTTCTGTGGCTAAAAGGCTGAGCTACTTTGGAAACATTTGGATTCCTTTTTTTGACTGTCTGTGCTACAAAGTATCATTTCTAAAATATAGAGGGTATATTTTATACTGAAGGCAACCTCTGTGAGTTAATCAGCCTCATTTCCTATGCTTCTCCAAGAGTTGAACCACTAAGAAATACAAACACTAATAATTATTGATTATCTAACAAAAAGGAGAGAAAGGCAAATTAAAACCATTCTAAATAGCTGATTGTTTAATGAGATCTCAGGTGTTCTTGTTAGCCCCAGTTACCATGGGGATTATTTAATGCTGAGAGGGCATTCAGAGAACCAAAGGAGGTTATGTGTTTTTGGAACACCTACAAAGAGAAGCAAAGCAAGAATCACTTGCATCTTGAAAGGCAATGCTGTGTCATAAGCACATCGGTACTTATGCTGCTTATACTTTTGGTTATGAGCCTAGCCTTTAACTGCTGAGCCATTTCTCTAGCATTTATTTGAAAGCTAAGACAGCATTACTGTTTGACTTTTAATCTTTTAATTTATTTCTTTATTTCTTTTTCTTTTTGTGTGTGTGTGTGTTGGAGATTGAAGTTGGGATCGTAGGTAGGCTAGGTAAGTAATTTGTCATTGAACTGCATCCTCAATCCCGATTACTCTTCAATTTTAGATTGCCACTTTATTTTGTTTACTTGATAGACATAATTATAACACAAGTCAATGTGCCTATGATGGTTAATTTCCATTTATACCTTGGCTGAAGTTAGATACACTTTTGGGTATGTCTGTAGGGGTGTTTGCAAAGAGGTTACCTGGGGAGGCAAGACACACCTTGAATGTGAGCATCCTCATCCTGTAGATCAGTGGTTCTTAACCTTCCCAGTTCTTTGACCTGTTAAAATAGTTCCTTATTCTGTAATGACCCCCAACCACAAAATTATTCTCATCACTACTTTATAACTGTAATTTTACTACTGCTATATGTTGTAATATATGTTGTAAGTAAATGTCTAATATGCAAGATATCTGGCATGTGATCTCTGAAAAGGTTCAACCCACTACAGGATCATGACCCACAAGTGGAAATTGCTGAGGATACATGAGAAAGTGAGCTGAGAACCAGCATTCATCTCTCCCTGATTCCTGAATGCAGATGCAATGTGCCCTACCATCTCACATTCCTGCCATCATCCCTTCCCTATCATGATGGACTATATCCCCTCAAACTGTGAACCAAATTTTTTAAGCTGAGTTCCTCAGGGATTTTTGACACAGCAACAAATAACTAATATAAAAGCCAGGATAATTTTTTTTTTCTGATATCAAAGGGAAATTATGTGATTCAAAATATACTAACATGATCTCATGTGAACTCCTTGGATTACAAAAGGGGTTTCTTTAACTCAACTTGAGGGAGTTGGAAAAGGAAAAAAAATACAACTAAATAAGAAAACCACTTTTGGGACAATCTCCTGATTGTAGACATGGCTTAGAGTATAGAGAGTATAGAAAATATCACAGCAAATATAGCTGTTTCCTGTTCACATACAACACAGCACTCTTTCTAAGTTATTTGCAATGTAAATAGATCCACATTCAATATCACTTTTACTAATGACAGTCTCTCAGGACAAAAGTACCAAGTGGGGGGAGAACACAGAATTGAGAGCTGGAGGCTCTGGGTTCTAATTTGGCTTTGTCTCTCTTTGATCACAAAGTTGTTCATCAGTTATCTAATGTATCCAGGCTTTACTTTTCATACTCATACTACAAGAACAGCATCAGCTAACACACAAAGTTGCAACAATTAAGTAAAACACTCAATAATACTAAGCCTGTTCATCCTTTCTCATTTTATTGCAAAACCAATCATCTTTCATGGGAAATATTGTCATAGCAAAGCCTCTTCAGATGTCCCAAGTAGAGTCAACTCCCATCATGATTATCCTTTCTTATAGTGACAACTTCCTAGTTTTTATCTAAGAAAAATCACCTACTGTTATAATTGGAGATGGGTCAGAGACTAAGACTGTCATATGGACATCCCACTAGTGACAGCTTAAGTGAACCAGTTGAGCCTTTTGGCTCAGGAATGTAGGGTACAGATCTGATGCAGGTCAAGAAGCTTTATCTTCTGGAAATCCTGACCACGAGTGGGGGAAATCAGAAAGCTGAAATGTCCATCCTTCTCTCCCCCTTTCTTCCTCTCCTTCCCTCCTTTATCTCTCCTTTTCTCTTCTAGCTTCTGGATTTAGCATACCTAAAACTAAACCCAGCAAGCTATGCAGCTCAGGATTGTTTTGTGTATTTTTTAGTCAAATTATCCAAGCCTTTTTTTTTAGGTTGAATTACTTCTGACACTTCCAGCTGAATGGATTTTACCTAATGCCTCCAAGGAAATAGGTCAATCTGAGGCTGGGGTAAAACTGAATTTAGAATTTGATTATTTCTACTTACATGCTTATTTCTGTGGATATCCCACATTATTTCTTGAATGTAGTTTGAGCAAAATAACCTAGGGTATCACATAATTATCTTTTGTATAGGAGTTATAATCTCGACGCCCAATAAGGTTTTAGAGCCCCAGGAAAGAAATACCATAGAGAACATTCCTGGAAGAATAAACAGAAGTTAAGCTGCTTTACAGGAAGACAGCACTGTAGATATCTGACAGGCTGGCTATACTCATCCATCTTGCACTTGCTGAGTAATCCCACAGCCCACTGTGAATTATCCCTCATGGATAAAGCAGTGGGCAGAGGCAAAGGGGTACACCATTATAGCTTGTGGTGACAAGTTAATCAGATCTATTATGGGAGCATTATAAACAAGATTAGGAATGCAGAAAGACAGAGATAGTTGTTCTTTTGAGGTAAGTACTGAGTCATTGAAAGATAGAAGACAACTTGGGAGACACTTTCTTTACCTTTATATCCATAGAACACGTGGAGGCTAGAAGGAAGACTCTTGTGACTCACGGGACTTGTAATTCACATGTTTATCCTTTTCAAACCAACACAATATTGTTGTCAAATTTGTAGACAGATTTTTCTCTGTCCTGCCCAATCAGTCCCACAGTCATCTAATCCCAAATAATCATATAGAGGCTCTTTAATATTTACAAGCTAATTGGTCTGTGGCTCAGGCTTATTATTCACTAATTCTTATACTTTAAGTTAACCCATATTTCTTATTTATGTTTAGCTACATGGCTTGTAATATTTTTTGCTTTTTTTCCCCCCAGTGTAGCGTTCTCATCCTGCTTTCTCTGTGTCTCCATGGTGTCTTCCCTCTTTTCTTTCAATTCCAAGAATTGTCCAAGTCTGGTTGACCTAACTCTACTTCCTGTCTAGCTATGTGACCAACCAGCATTTTATTAAACCAATATTTACAGTGACAAATGTTGACAGTGTACAAGAGCATAGTCCCACAGAATTTTTTTCTTTTTAAAAATAAGAACCTAAAATCTATCTCCTTTATATAGCTTTTTTTCTTGACCATTATCTATAACAACTTGTAACCAACACTCTAAACAAAGACAAACATCCATAGTCCATTTTGTGGGGGTGGTGGTGGTGAATGTGGGCTTAGTTCTCTAGACTATTTTCTGCTGATTGGGGGCACTGGTAATCTTATGGGGATTCTGAGAAAATTCAAGATTATGGTCAAGTACTGACTGGAATACTCTGTGAAACTAGATCATCTAAGCAAGTCTCCTTGGAGCTGTTCTGGATGCAGAGCACAGAGGAAACTGCAGCAGAGGTGCTCTGAATGTTGGATCATATTTCTCATTAGAGATTTTTCAAGGGGTCTTTCTTGATCAAACCTTATTTTTTTAAATCAGGTATGAATCCACAATCTCTCTTTTTCTGTGGAAATAAAAAGAAAACCTCTCCTCCAAAGTAACTTTGACTTCAATTTTGAAGTCAAGATAGTTTAAAAATAAATCGGTTGAATTAATTCAACAACATTTATAATCAAATGTCTTTCAGCAGCTCTTGCTACTTCCTTTGCAGTAAAAAAAAAAAAAGAAAAAAAGAAAAAACTCTCAAAAACTACACAATAACATATTGTAGTCAGTCTGTGTAATTTTGATATTTAGATGATTCATTCTTTTTTTAAACTCTATTTCTCTTTTAAGGACTTTCTCTATCCTTTCCCCCTTTTCTCTCCCAAGTATAAATATATTTTTAAGCACACTGTAAACCATTTAGAGGTTTTTTTTTTTTTTTTTTTTTTGCTTGTTTTTCTGCCTAAATCTGTCTTTACTGTTTATTTCTTTTTCTGAACACACTGTTAATTTGCAAATGAATGGCTAGGATTAAGGCTCAGCTATAGAGGTTTGCTCCACCTAGCTCCTTGTCTGTGAGAGCTTAGCTTTATGGCAGAGTTACTGGCAGGAACCACATTTACCACCCCAACAAGGGGATATTTTAAGGTCCACACTGTCATGGAGTACTGCCACCAGCTGCTAATAAACCTCATTTAAGTGTTTTTAAATAGGACTTCTTCTAAGAGCCTTGAGATTTTAGCTGTTAAAGCTGAGTCAGGAAGCCTCTTTTAGAGGAGCCACACCTCTGCTCACCACCAGTAACCAAGAGGTGAGAAAATGCTGCTGCCAAGAAGCCATGTTTGACTTTGTTCCCTTTTTGTCTGTATGCACAGAAACATTAAATCTTTCATATGCAACTTGTGCTTGTGCTGAGGCTTCTGTGGGACTTCAGGAACTCACTAGGTTGTAGCTCAAACCTGAATGCCACAGTATCTTTGTACTATGGCTCACTTGAAAAACACAACTAGGAAGCTGTTTTTGGCTCTTTTTCTGTATTCTAGAACCTCTTTTCAGACTTTATGTGGATGTACCCCCATTGAAACGCCATTTGTAGTCAGAAATTTCTATCTGGGCCATGTCCCAGAGGTTCAGACCCGTAGTTCCACTGCTGACTCCTAAAGAAACACACAGAGGTTTATATTTATTACAAGATGATTGGTTGGAGGCTCAGGCTTATTGCTTGCTAACTCTTACTCTTAAACTAACTCATGATTCATATCTTCTGTAGCTACATGGCTCGGTACCTTTTCTTAGAGCAGCATTTTCATTCTGCCTCCTCTGCTTCTCACCGTCATCTGTTTCTGCTCTTCAGCTTCCCAGAATTCTCTGAGTCTGGTTGCCCTGCCTCTACTTCCTGTCTATCTACTAGACCAAGCAGCATTTTATTAAGCCAATATTTACAGTGACAAATACTGACAGTGTACAAGAGCAGAGCTCCACAGCACAATATCCGTTTCACTTATCACTATGGGGACTTATATTATCTAATATCAAAGTAGAGATTTGTTCTTTTGAAAGAGACTTAATGACATTGAGACCAAAGTTCTAATCCCAATGAGAGGTGCTTATTGTTATGATCACCAGCAACCACCATGGACTAACCACGCCCCATTCCCATATATGTGTAATATCCAGTACACTTTAGTAATTCTTGAAAATGTATTTGGTATTTGACTACTAATCACTACTTTCACGAGTTCTATCAGAGTCCAAAACAACATCTACCTTTATCACTACAATGGCTTCCTGTCAATGGAAATCTGTCTTTATTTTTTATTATTCAGAATAAACACACAGAAGGCTTTGTTTAAGTGAAGTCTTGGCTTTTTTCTATTTAACTCTCTGGTGGTTCTCAGCTCAGAATGCCAGGAGTTCTCAGATCAGGTTTATTCCATGACATGAAATTATGCCATGGTCTGATATCTGAAGTGATACCTCTGAACAGGGATGCCTGGGTTTACTTGTGAGCCTGGCTGCTATACAAAACACCTAGGCTCAGGATTGTTGGCACATGACTTTGTCCTACAGGTTTGACTGCACCTTATATCACTGGCTTAGACACAATTTGTTCTTTGTGTTCACCTACTTGCTTTCCTTGATCTGGGAGCCCTCTGGAGCAGAAGACTTCTGCATACTTAACAAATTGGGTCAGGTGCAGGATTTGAAATGGTGGGAAGTTACCAAGAAACAAATATCTCCATTGTGAATTTTTATTTTTGGGAGGAGTGGATGTTGCTCATCTCTCCATGCACCAGTGCAGAAGGAACAAGAGTTTTATTGATGATGTTTGAGAAGCTGTACAGACCTTGGCATTTAGTCCATGAGAGCTTGGTACAGTTGCCAAAATACTAGAGTGAGGGGATCAGGCTCAGTGGGTGCTGTGGGGTATTTTATTTCTCCTTAATGCTTAGGAATAAATATTTAGGGAGAGGGCTTAGGACTTTAATACTGATGTCCATATACCAGATTCCCACAGATCTTCTGGTCCTAAAAATGGAAGACAAGGAAGGATTATTAGGGAAAAATACCGTCTACCACAGTCCTCTGTGGTCATCAAGGGAGACAATATTCAACTGGTGACAAATTAAACCACCAATGAGCCTATTCACCAAACAAATATTTCCCAAGTGTTTAGAATATAACAGACCAAAAGGACATTTACTTCACTTTTAAGGTTTCTTTTGTTAACTACTGAAGGGGTAGGGGGATTAAAAGCAATATTGAAGTCCTTAACATACAGAGACCCATTATCTTCCAAGACTAGAATTAAGTCCATTTTATGAGAGACAGTCTCTCAAGCCTGTGTACTGTTTTGGGAAGGAGCAGAGATGGTGGTGCCACAAATAACTAAGATCACATTTTATTCTTGAGTCATTTGAACATAATGTAAACATTTTATGTAAATTTAAATCATTCAACCTCCAAGTGTTAACCCATAAGTCTCTGAATAAGAATCATTTTATTTTATCTCTGAGTGTTCATATTATTCTACTCTTTATTGATTTATATGCATCCAAGTGACATTAAGGAAATACTTGAACTATGCACAATAGTGAGTAACTAAAAAAATAATGCCAACACAGCAAAAAAAAAAAAAATAGAATTAAAGGTTAGAAAAATTAATGCCAAATTCAGGAGAGGCAGATACAGTTGTAACAGAACAAAAATATCACTGAGATGCCAAAGTAAAATGGTTTGTTTTCATATTTCCTGTAGGAATTTGAGGATATTTGGGGAAGACTCAGTGAAAGTGAGTTCCCCACAGAAGACTTTATCTGCTCTCCCCACCCACCGAGTAAATGTTCGCATTTTCTCTTTTTGTTTTCTCCTTTTTTGGACAAGTTGCCACCGCCATAACATATATAGGAAAGTAGAATGTTCTGCAAAAACATTGAATTATTATTCCCAGCTGTTTAGCTACTCACTTTAAATGATTTCACTGTCTACATGTAGACATATAGTAACTTTGCTGTTTGAAAGAGTTGTCGATATATAAACACTTAGGTAGCACACTTTGTATGTCTGTCTACATGGTGTGTGTGTGTGTGTGTGTGTGTGTGTGTGTGTGTATATGTAGCTGCAAGTGTGTGTGCACTTGTGTGTAGAGTGGCCAGAGGACAACTTGGATTATAGTCATTAGGTATTCTCTAACCCCCAACCCTTTTGACAGGGTCTCTTATTTGCCTAGAACTTACAAGTTGCTACTATATAGTAGTAGCTGTCTGGTAAGTAAGCCCCAGGGACCCATATATTTCCTGGAGGAGGGTAGCACATTATTTATTAGTCATAATGAAAGTAAATATTCTTGTGATCCAATATGCATTTCCCTTATAAATCTTACACCATGCAGTCACATTTACAGTTTTCATGACTGTGATAGTAAATAGTTAATTTAGGTATAAATCTTATTGAATAATGATATATTAAAATGTTTGGCTTTTAAAAAGCACTAGTTGTGGATATGTCTCTGTGTTAGGAAGTTTCTCTCTAATTGTGGGAGGCCAGCATGTAATTGGCCTAGAGTCCAAAAGAACAAAAAGGCAGAAGGAAGCTGGAGTGTCTGCAGGGGTGAGGGACCTCTTTTAATGCCAGCATGCCTGAGCTCTGGGTTGTTGGCCTTTGATCTTTGAGATGTTTTTACTTGTTGTCTTCAAAGGCATTTAAGCATCAGACTGAGATAACACTGTACTTCACTGATTCTGAGATTCTGGGACTTGAACTGAGTCATGCTATCACTATCCCAGGGTCTATCACCTCTGAGGTCATGTGGGCTAACTCTCCTAATAAATCCCTATTTAAATATGTATCCATATAAGTGTTTCTGAACACATGACAGGATTACACTTAAATAACCTGATTATTATATCAAAAGCACTATGAGCTGAGAATTCGTTTATTACAGAAAACCAACTGAATGCTGTAGCTTAGCAACACATCGTGATCATGCGACTGACTAAGAGCTCCTATTGGTTTCCACTGCTCAGAATAAATGGAGATTAATTTACACTTTCTCGCTAACCAGGAAAAAGATTAAAATTCAAAAAGTGAAATAATGTACATTATTTTACATCATTATAAAGCCTAAAACTCATAAGTTGAGGGCTTCATATGAACATCTACCTGTTGGTTCTTTCTCTTGGTAAAACTCTGATACAAATATTATTACCAAGAGTGGGATTCTTACTCATAGGTCAAATTCTGCAAGTATGCAGAGATCACGATCTAAGAGCTGCCTCCACTTAAATTTCAAAGGATGCTTTAGAAAAATACACCACAGGTATAGAATCACTGTAAGGTGTTGATAGGCAATGTGGTCTCTGGGACTCCAGAAATGGAGCTACACGTATTCATTGCCCTCCTGAGAGTTTCAGGCCCAATAATATAACTACAAGAGTTATACCTGGGATAAACTCAGCAAAGCAGTGAGGCAGAGCTTGCTATGGTATTGGTGGCCCAACCACAGCTTCAGCATGTTCAGAAGTTGGGGCTTGTTGCCAAAGGAGATTACCACTAAACCTTAGGATACAGTGTAATATCTTGTGTTGGATTTTAGGCTTTTTTTTTCTTTTCTATTTCGTTTTTATGAAAAAGACCCCTATTGCCTTCTGTGGTAGTTTGAATCAGAATGGCTCCCATGGGCTCATGTCTTTGACTCTTGTCCTGCAACTAGTGGAACTGTTTAAGAAGGATAAGGAGGTGTAGGATTGTTGGAAGTTGAGTCACTGGGGGTGGGCACATGCCATTCTCAGTCTCCTTTTCTCTGCCTCCTACTTATGGATTAGATGTAATCTCTCAGCAACTGCTCCAGCACCATACCTGGCTGCTGCTACTCTCCTAGCCATGGACTAACCTTCTGAAACTATGAGCAAGCCCCAAACTAAACACTTTCTTTTATAAGTTACCTCAGTCACTATGTCTCCTCATGGCAATGGAACAATAGCTAAGACACCATCCTCCATGATATTTTGGAAACATTGTTGTTAGTTTTGAAATTTATAGGCTCACAAATTTATAAGCTCACGACTGGAAAGGGATTTGTTTCAGGATGAATTTTAGCCCACATCTAGATGAGAGACTAGCCATTTTTTCTTTGAGTTCTGACAGACTAACTTTGGGTTAGAATAAATATATTTTGTTATGTGAGAAGGACAAGTATCATGGGCTTGGGTGGGGCTCCACAGCTTGACTATGAGATGTCATTGCCATGTAATAGTATTACCAGGTGGGACCTGGACAGTTACTTGCCTGGTTGATGCAACAGACTACCTGAGAAGAAGTATGGTTTATTCTGATCCATAGTTCAAGGGGATACATTCCACGCTGGAAAGCATGGCAGCAGAAGAGTGTGGCCAGGTGGTCACATTGCACCCACAGTCAGGGAGCAGAGATCAATAAGTGCTTGTGCTTAAATAATTATATCTGTGATTATTTGATTAATTAAAAAGTTTTAATTTTAGAAGAGTTTTGAATTCATGGGGAAAATAAATATATGTAGTGTAGACACCTCCCATGTGTCTACAATAGTTTTCTCCTATTAGTAAACTTTATATTTGTATCATATGTTTGTTAAAATTAGGGAAGTGATGATAACACATTTCTATTAGCCTAAGTTCTCATACTTTGTAGAAATTGCCTTAGTTTTTACCCCAGTCTGTTTTCTGTTCCAATTTTGTTTCTAGGGCACTAGATTATAGTGCTTTAAATTCTCTGGAGTGTTAGAGTTTCTAAAGTTTTCTTTGGTTTAATGACATTGGTAGTTTAAAGAGTTAAGGCCAGCAATGTGTTCTTATGCTGGAATTTGATGTTTTTCTTGTGAATGGAAACTTACTATGGTTTAGGGAAGATGAAGTACAAAGGCAAAGTTCCATTTTCATCTCATCTTAGCAGTGATTCAGTGAGATGTGGTGGCAAACACTGGGGAGACTGAGACAGGAGAAAAACAAAACAAAACAAAACAAAACAAAACAAAACAAAACAAAACAAAACAAAACAAAACAAGTTCAAGACTAGCCTGGGATACTTAGCCAGACTCTGTTTGTGGGAAGGAAGTGAGTACTATAAAGATGACATTGTCAGTCACAGGCATCCACCTCACATGGTTTCTGTTTTACTTCAGGCTTCTTCACTGAAAAGTTATACTTTGTGTCTTCCCACCCCCATTTCTATTTCCTTTTTGTTCAGTGATATCTTTTTGAAAGAAAGTCAACATGTGTAGCTCATGTGCCTCCCATTCGAGTGTAGAGACTTATCTTTACCCCCTTGAGAAAGGACTACAGGAGCTACATCCATTATTTGGAATTCTGCTCCAGAGGATAACTGTTGCTTCTTTTCCACTTATTTATTCAGTCAATCATCTATTTATATGAACTTGAACTCATGAATATTTATTTTATGCTGGAGCTTATAATGCAATACTGTTCAAAATTGCATCATTAGTCAAATTCCCTCATCTTTGGCCATTAGGAATTCTTGGTTGAATCCTTGTTTACATATCCTTGACAACTCCTTAGATGACATGTCTTATCCGTATGTGTGTGTGAGTGTGTGTCTGGGTGTGTGCATGTATGAGTGTGTATGTGAGCATGTATGTGAGTGTGTGTGTTTGAGTGTGTATGTGTGAATGTGTGCATGCATCCGTGCATGTGTGTAGTGTGTATGAGTGTGTGTGCATGCATCTGTGCATGTGTGTGTGTATTATGTGTGTAGGTGTGCATGTATGTGTGCATCTGTGTATGTGTGTGAGTGTGTATGTGTGTGTGGTGTTTGTGAGTGTATATGTGCATGTGTGTGTATGTGTGTATGTGTGTGAGTGTGTGAGTGTGTGTGTGACAACTCTTTACCAGCTGACCACAGAAAATACTTTGGGAGAATCTTACATATTCCCTGTCACACTCTTAGGACCCCTCCCTTTTACTAACTATATTTGTGTTTGTTGTTAGAATAGTGTTAACAACAAAGGTCTGCAGGCAAGTATGCTTGCTGCTGTTGGCTGCTGTTGCTTCTGGGCTTTTTCAGTAGAGAGAAGCCTGATGTTTTTGTGTATGATGATTTCTGTGTTTATACATGTGTGTAAATATTTCTCCATGTCATCTGGTCTATGTTTTGCTAACATGAATACTGATGTCTTCCATGCTGATTCACTCACAAAAATAACTCTAGTGTCTTCTAGCTTTTTTTTTTCTAAAAAACCTCCTGTTCCAACAGTAAGAAAAATGAGTCTCCACATGAACTTGTTGAATGGGCCATTCCCATCATGCATACATAGTTGTATCAAATGCAATGTCTATTATCCTTATATGAGAAAACTTTAAGACCCAGAACATACCATTTACATACTTTCCTTTAGTTATAAATCTTACTGACTCACTTCCAAAGACGCAATGACCAGCAACCTGCCAATTCCCTATTCCATTTAGTAAGGCCATTCCAACATTTGCAGATTCCAGGATTTGGCTTGATCACTTGATCATAGTCTCTAGTCTATCCTGGGATTCTAACCTCTGAATAATTTCTTAGATTTAAACACTTTTTCATCCATCCTTTGTTTAATGATGTTTTGTGGGTATTCAAAGCTGTTGTGATGCATCCATGGTAGCAGTATTGAGAATAGCTTCATGCCTCACCTACTCCATTCTTCTCCACGTAGTTTTGATTTCTTCCACAGCAACTACTTTTGATTTTATGCTTTCTGAAGACTTAAAAGAAAGAATTCAGTTAATGACAACAGAAATATTCACATGCAGTGTTTTATGTAGATGTGAACATTGAAATAAACTGGTTACATACCCAGGAGAGTCATCATCATACATCATAGGTGATTCTGTTAAGTAAGAAACTGATGAGCCTTTCTGCACAGAAGCTGTGCTATAAAGAAGCTCAGCACTGAAGCCTTTCCTGAACTGCAAATCTGACAGTAATCCACATCATTATTTTCACAGGGTTGTGAAGATGTGCATGATTCTGACTAGAAGTTCAATATAATTTTCATTCTCCCTCCTGTACAAGGAAATCACTAGCTCCTTTCATGTTTCTTTGGATCTTTTCTGTTGACTTTGGTTCTTATGTAGCTTGACAATGACATGTCTAAGAACAGTAGTTTTACATTTGTTTATTGCTCTGGCATTTGTGTTCCTTGACCTTCTTGGATTTGTAGTTTATTTTCTGCCACTAATTTGGGGGAGTTATTATCTGCCAATTTTCTACATGCTTGGCTCTTTCCATCCCTCACATCCCTACCGCTGTTAATTTCTAATTGCTTGTTTACTGAAAGTGTCTCTGGCTCTGGGATGTTCTTGCTCTTCCCTAGCACAAATTAGTTGTACAGAGTAAAGGGCGTCACTGTGATAGTTCCATACATGCATATAATGCAATTGGACCATATTCACTTCTTCTTTTACTCTTTCTAGATTGTTCATTACATAGCATTAGAGGCCCAATCCCCACACTTTTATTCTTTATTTATCTCCTCTCCCCATTTTCTCTTCCTCCTTTCACATCTCTAACTACTCTTATAGCTTGATGCCCTACCCTCTTTCTTTCTAGCTCCCACCTAAAGGGAAAAAACAAAAACAAAAACCCAACTAATCAACCAACCAGTCAAACAAACAGACAAAAACATGTGATACTTATTTTTGTGTAACTTCTTTTTTCTTTATGATTGAGTCAAACTACATTATGTACATATACAGCGTTTCCCTATCCATTCTTCTCTTGATGTGGACCTAGTCCAATTTTATATCTCATCTATTATGAACGGTAAGCATTGGTATATGGGCACCTCTGCTGGTTTCAGTTCTTTGGGATGTATGCATAGAAATGGTATGGCTTCGTTATATAGACGTTCTATGTGTCAACTATTGAAGAGACTCATTTACATTCCCACTAGGAGTGAATACGTTCCCATCTCTATCCTTTCCAATGTTTGCTATTCTGTGTCTACTTGATGATAGCTGATTTGACTAGAGTGAGATGAAATTTAAGCAGTTTTGATTTGTTTTTCCCCTGTGGTTTGCTTTTAATTCTTTCTTAGTTTGTATTTTCTATTTCCTCTTCTGTTTGTGGTTTACAGTTGTTATTTGAGGTCGTCTTGCCATGTAATCCAGGCGGGCATCAACCTCAAGACTCCCCTGTCATTTATTCTTTTTCTTTAATCTCTCTCTCTCTCTCTCTCTCTCTCTCTCTCTCTCTCTCTCTCTCTCTCTATATATATATATATATATATATATATATATATTTAGTATAGCCCACAGCATAGTTGTATAAGAATCACATGCTAACAGACTACACTACCACAACTCTATGGCATCTTACCTAGGCCCATCTGTTCTTGAAAGCTACTTTCTTGTACCAGTATAGTGGTTTAGCATATTTAAAATTCTCTAATGTGATAGTTAACTGTGTCATATTTGAAATTTGCTTATGATTCTTTCTGTGTTTTCCTTGGGTTTCAGTGTTTGTTTTGATATTTTATTAAGAAAAATATTTTTGTTGTTGGCTAAGATCAATGCTCCGAAGTGGTAGGAACTGATTCCATAGGATTTAGTTTCAAGCTTATGTAAATCTAGCTGAATTTTTCTCTAAGGTATATGAAGAGGAAACATTTTTTTGATACTGTGATTCAATTTCAGGATTTTTTTGTGGACCTGATTTCTGGGTTATAATTCCAATCATTGCTTAGCTCCTTTACCCCATTGATTGACACAGTAATGCTAGAGGGAGCTGGGAGTGGAGACATACCTTCCTCTATGGGTGCAAATATGTTTGTAAAAGCTAATAATTATATTTGATTGTACTAAGTTTTTGCCAAAAATGAATAATTTCCCAAGAAATAAGAAAATGTATGAAAATACTCAGCTGTTACTGTCACACTTAGACTATCTTCCCATGTTTTAAAGAAATAAGGGGCAGAAAGTAGTAGTGAGGAAATTTTGGATGTTGCCATACTCCTTTGTTGGTTAGGCTTACTTAATTTTTCTTTTCAATTAAGATAGAATTATATCCAGTCTCGCCTATGTATCCATGTATCCCTAACATCCTCTTGAATTAATGACATCTTTTCTTTTGTTACTATTACACATGCACACATCACTCTCACACACACATGCATGCACACACATGCACACACACTCATATGTGCACACACATGCACACACACTCATATGTGCACACACATATACACACATATTCATATGTGTACACACATGCACACAATGCTCACACACATGCACACACACGCACATACACGTACATGCACACACACATGCTTACCCATACACATACACACATACGCATACACACACATACACACACACACACACACACACACACACACCCACACACTCACTCTCCCACACGGGCATACACACACACACATGCACACATGCACACACACTGCTTATTATGTTCAGTGTTACATACATATATGATTTCTGGGCTGATCATTTGGTATTAGATAACCAATTCAGGGTCATCTTTGGGGAAGACCTTTTTTCCCACTATCAGCATTTCTTGGTTTCTTGTAGTTGTTTGTCTAGAAGTGGATCCTATGAGATTTCCCCTTCCATGTTAAACAAGTCTATTGGTGTTGAACTTGTTCATGTCTTTTTGGGGCAGCCATATTCTAGATGAAACTTTGCTGTCACTTCTCATCTCAAGTCAGAGTTTCTGTTCCCTTGGCTTTTATAATCTTATGCTCCCTCTTCTCAATGTGCTCTGGGCCTATGTGTAAGAGTTGTTTATGTATCACTTGGGGCTGCCACTTCATAATCACTTTCTCATTTTCACTGGGTGTGCTTTCTGTAATATACTTCTTTTGCTGCAAAGCTAAAATTATCTCATGGTGGGAAATAACTACACTTACCTGTGGGTATTAGGATAGATATTTAGGATGCAGTTATAAATTATGCCAGTTTTGTAAAATGGCAGCAGTAGGATCTTCTCTAAGACCATACCCTCAATTGCCCTGGATTGACTAGGTTTCCGGTACCAGGCACAATTTTCCTCCTGTTAAATAAGCTTTAAATCTAATTAAAGTGTTGTTGGTTACTGTCAATATAGGAGCACTGGTGTAGTGGAATTATGTTCTGATACCTTGTCCCTCCTACTGGTTTAGTAAAAAGCTGATTGACCAGAAGGCAGACATGAAGTGTGGGAGGAGCTACCAGACTAAGAAAACTCTGAGAACAGGAACAGCAGAGCAGAGATGGCTGAGAGAGACCAGAAGAAATGCCAGCAGACACAGAAAAAAGAAGTTGAAATACTGCTCTAAGAAAAGGTACCAAGCCACATGGCCAGACAGATTAATGAAAATAGGTTTAGTTAAGATGAAGGAGCTCGTTAGCAAAATGTGTGAGCCATAGGTCAATCAGCATAAATTTATATAAGTGTCTATGTGTTTCTGTGGGACTGCAGGTCTGCAGGTCTGGACTACAGGCCAGAAACTTATTATCACACACTGGTGTTACATCCTTAGAGTGATCTTGCCATGTTGGCTATTATTGTCGTTCATAGGCATTACAGTTGGGTAGGACTGTTGGTTTTTGTACAGAACCTTGAAAGCTAATCCTCAAGAAGGAGACTTTTAGGTCAGATCCAGCTGGAAGGTCTTTGAGATACTTCTTAGCCACTTTTGTTTCTTATTTTGAGAACTCTGTTCAAATTTTTAGCACACTTTTGAACAGATAATTCTTTTTTTCTCCTTATTTTGAGTTCTTTATATATTCTAGATACCAATCATCAGTCAGATGTATGGCTGGCAAAGATTTTCTTTGATTCTGTGGGCTTCTTCTTACTCAATTAATCATTTCTTTATATGTTGAAAAGCTTTTTTATTTATGAGGTGATGTGGGACTGCCTTTCTGTATGTTGTGAATATCAGTCTTAAAATAAAGGAGCTGTTTTGGGCCATGACAGGCACCATAGAAGAAGTAGGAGGAGAAATCAGAGCATAGGTAGGAGAAGCAGGGCGGAGTCAGGCAGATCGAGGAAGTCGCCCAAGGAGCAAGATGTAAGTAACACAGGTGAGCCACAGGCCATGTGGCAGACAATTTAATACAAATGGGTTGATTTAAGATTTAAGAGCTAGCTAGCAATGTTCCTAAGCCATAGGCCAAACAGCATGAAGTTAATATAAGCGTCTGAGTCATTTCTAGGGGCCTGAGCAACAGAGGTGGGCAGTTATGGGTCTGGTGTGGCAGGTCTGTGGGTCTGGGCCTCTGGCCGCCTGGGATCAAGAAATCCTACTACTACAGGTGGTGTCTAACATGAATCGAATATCCCCTCAATGCCTGAGAAAGTTTAAAAAGGGTTTTAGCAAAAACTGAGCAAAGGCAGCTTCAAAGTGTGTATATGAAGTGGGTCATTGTACAAAGAAAGCGTGGGGGCCAGGTCACATTCAAAATGGTGCCAGCAGACTGGCAGCAGGCAGTGTAAGCTGCAATCAGGTGGATTCCTGAAATCTCACAGAAGACTCAGTAGCATGTGATTGATTTTAGATTTCTGTTTATTTTGAACAAAAATGAAACAAAGATGGTTTCTTAGTAGCAACATTTTCTTGGGTCTGCTCTGTTTGCTGGCCATGAACAGAGATGCGGTCCCTTTAAGACAACTTACTGATTCAGCTGAATCTACAAAACCTATGTGGCAAGAGAGTGAGAGTATTTTAAAAAGTTCTTCTAGTTAGAAGATGATTAAGGATTCACAATAAAACTGATTCAGATGAAAAGAAAAACCTGTAAACGGGTTATAATGTGTGTAAAAGGTACATAGTCTTCCAGAGAGAAGAGAGAAATAGAGAAAGTCTTTAAAAAGAAAAATAGAGTAATAAAAATATAATAAGCCACGTAAAGATGGAAAATAGACACAAAATCTGGGTTTTGGTTGTTATTGTGTTTTCTTTTAATTTTTTAACTGTTAATGAGCTAACTGCAGAAAGACAATGGATTGTAAATGCAAAGGCTACTAAGTTAAACAAGAATATATATTTTAAAGGTATTTTGATTTTGAAATTTATGTCTAAGGATTTATTGCTTTGGAAGAGTTCTACTTTTGTTTCCACAGAAGATGACAACCTGTGGATTTCTTCCAGGCAAATATGGTTTCATCAACCAAGACCCCCTGAAAAAAACCTCTGATGGGAAAAGACGGCCAGATCAGCTTCAAGGCTGCAGATTATGATCCAGTCTCAAAAATCCGTGAGATTTTCAACCCCCCTTAATCAGCAGGAAGTAGTAATAGAAAACTATGCCCACATTCCCCAAATAATTGTTTCTAAATATTTGTTTTCACTATAAATGGTTAATGGTCATAGTTAATCTCTTTCTAAGAAGAAAAAGGGGATATGGTATATAAGTGATTTTTTAAAAAATTAGATTATTAATTTTCTTAGATCAGGAAATCAGCTGTTAATCTTGAAATGTTTTACACTGGTATGGATTTTGGTTTATTGATACAAACTTAAGGTCAATTTTGTTATTCTGAATGTATTTTTCTACTCTAGTTTATGGTATGATGTTTATGTAACTGATTTAAAATTGTAATGTATAATTAAGAAATGCATGTTAGTTAGATTTTTAGGTATACAAAGATAAAATTCAATTAGGTAGGTAATCTTCAAACACTTCTAAGACCTATAGAATATGGCATTTAAAATATTTTAAGAGCTTAGACTTTTCAAGACAGTGAGACAGGTCTGCTCCTGGCAGCACCAATTTACTTCAAGAAAAAAATGGGCATCGAAGAAACCCCATATGGAGTCTATTTGTGGCAATGGTTAGCCACTGGACAAGAACCTGTCCTTATATTGACTGCTTGACAGTATGCTGTTTAAACTGGACATGCAGGTTCCATAGGAAGATGACCTCTGAACTTTGGCAGAACAAGCCGAGATGGTCATTCAGGTTCATTCTTTACAGAGAAAACTGTCAGACATTCTTCAGGACTCGAGGAGAAGCAACTGATGAACTGTGCCAGAATGGGCAGAACAGATTTCTTTCTTCACTGAAATGAAAAGAGACTCTGGGCTTGAAGGCTGAAGATGAATGCCCCAGCTTTATAAAGGAACTTCAGGTGACTGTCCAGGCAGATAGGTGTCATCTCTGTCATTTCTAGATTTTAGAAGTCGCTTGCACTTCTGATTTGCTTGGGTAAAAATATCCTTATGTGGTCTTTGATGTAGTTGAAGATCAGATAGTTATAGGCATAGTTTTTCTTAGTCATTTGAAAGGTATATTGGATATGAAACTTTAGATTCATAAAGATAAGGTAGATGATAAGAGTATTTTCTTTAATTTTGCTAAATACAAATAGACTAGATATTATAACTGTAATTCTTGCTTGATGGCTATTTTGTTATATGTAATTTTGCTATGTGAAAATTGAAACCTTCCTTTTTGATTAGACAGAAAGGGGGAAGTGATGTGGGAATGCCTTTCTGTATGCTGTGAATATCAGTCTTTAAATAAAGGAGCTGTTTTGGGTCATGACAGACACCATAGAAGAAGTAGGAGAAGAAATCAGAGCATAGGTAGGAGAAACAGGGTAGAGTCAAGCAGACCGAGCAAGCTGCCCAGGGAGTAACATGTAAAGAACACAGGTGAGCCACAGGCCATGTGGCAGACAGATTAATAGAAATGGGTTGATTTAAGATGTAAGAGCTAGCTAGAAATGTGCTTGAGACATAGGCTAAACAGCATAAAGTTAATATAAGTGTCTGAATCATTTCTGGGGGCCTGAGCAACAGAGGTGGGTGGCTATGGGTCTGGAGCGGCAGGTCTGTGGGTCTGGGCCTCTGGCCGCCCGGGACCAAGAAACTCCTCTGCAACAATGAGGTCCCACTTGCTCATCATTGCTCTTTAGTCCTAGTCAAATAGAGTCCTAGACTTTTATTTCTTGACTGGAAATTTTTATGAAAATAAAAAGATTAAAGGCGTGTTTTGTGTAGGCCTTACTGTTTCTTTATCTCATATCTGATGTTTGAACATATCAGCAGATGTGCCTCAAACATACAATACTTTTGCAGTACAGGGAGGCGCCAACTGAGGCTTTTATAGTTCTACTGGAATGGTCAGCTGTCTTTGTTTGAAGGAGCTTGGGGATTTCATGGTTGATAAGACCGTCAGAACACTCAAACTGGGAAGTCATCTGATGTATTAGCATCAGTTATCACAGGAAATCAAAAATATGTTGTTTAGAATATTAATTTGACAAGAGATGAAGAATTGTACCCTTCACGCTTATTATTTCTGCATCATTTGCTTAGCTCATGCCCATGTGCACAGTGGACAAATTGAGGAAAGATCAGCCTGCTGCCAAGGAGTTTACACATTCCTTTATTACTCATTTGAGATTTCCATCTGCCTGACTAAATTAAACAATAACACAGACAGACACTTTTGTTTTCATGTGAAGTGCACAAGTGCCAAGTCTACCTACAGCATCCTACGCTTTGATGGGAGCTCCATGGCAATGCAGAGAAATTTTTCTCTCCTTCAGTGTTTAGCACCAAAACCTTGAGTGGGAGGAAACACGATGAGACTGGAGGAAGAAGTATCTTGGCACAGAGTAGTTGGAAGTAGCTCATGATGCCTCTGTTGCCACCTCCACTGCACTGGATTGGTTTTCCCATGACACAGTGCTTGATTGTCATCACTGGCATCATTTATCACCAGAATTCAGGAACCATCCAGAAACAGCTATTACTAGGGTCCTCCAGAGAGATCTGGGGGCAGAGTTAAGGGCAGGTCACTAATGTTTAAGATAGACATATATGCCAGTCACTGCCATCTAAGTCATCATTGCCACCAAAACCTTGGACCAATTTCTCCCTACAACTCAGATGAAAACTCTAACTACCCCATCCCAAATAAACAAACAAGTAACAAACACAAGTTTTTTTTTTTTTTTTTTTTTTTAGGTGTTTCTAGACCTTCCTCAAAAGGTCTGAGGCTTTGTTTCTTACCCAATCATGTTGTTTCAGACATTCTGCTCAGTTACTTTCACTGGTGAAATATGGTTTTAGATACACTGTATTTTTGAGCCTTAGAGGGTAAAGACAATATGCAACAGCTCTGACTGGAGATAGATCCCTTACTCAGACATTGGATCTAACCTTCTGAAATTATAGTGTTGGTTTTCAGCTGTCCTCTCGACCTCTGTTTTAGAGAGTCAGTCCTATGTCAGACTATTCGTGGGCAGTTATATGGTTGGATGTACTCCTGTAGGAATATAGCACACAGGAAGGATAAGTGCATTTTTAGTATTTTATCAACATTTACAAGCTAAGAGCCATAAAGGAGAATCAGATCCCTGGCAGACTAGGAGGCAGAATAAATGGTGGATATAGACCTTAGGAAGGGAGAGAAAGCTGAAAGGGAGATTTCAATGCATGGAAGACTCCAATGGCAAATGAATACTGAAACCACCACTGGCAAGCTACATGTAACAAAATAGAACATGGTCAGCAAGAATGCTTTATGTGTAAATGACCCATGAGAAGTCAAAGGGTTTACCTCCAGCTCAGACTCTTTTGGGGCCTGCACCTGAGTTCCAGCTTTAGTCCAACCCAGGAGCATTTTTCACTTTTAATCAACTACCATCTTTACTATTACTATCTATATATCTCTGACAAAACCATTATTTAGAGACACAGGAGCCTGGGCATTCCTGCTGCTTCCTCTGACCTGTGTATACTACAGAAATATGGAACTGTGAAATGAAAGACCATATGTGCAAGAATTATGAATGTCTTGGTAAGCTTTTATCCTAGGGGTGGCATGTTAAATTTAGTTAAAGGGCTGTAGTGGAGTGATTTCTCCTGTTGTCATTCATTTCCCTAAAGGTCATGCTATAATAGAACAACAACACATATCCAACAATTAGAGCACTATGACCTATCTCTTGTTTTTGTAACCTGCCAATTTTCTATCTTCTTTCTTATGTATGTAGAGGTCTGCTATTGGTCTTTCGCGGCTTTAGGGTTTGAAGGGCTTTTGTTGGTAGGAAGATTATTTTATTGAAATACCATATGCCAACCACAACAACAACTCAGCTGGAAATGTCAGAGGTGTGTGATTGCTACAGGCATTGGGCAGAAAGCTTTTCAAGATGCCACCATTCAGGGCGCCACTGATAAAACTGCTTTGCAGAGAATAGTCTACTTATGTTATATTGAAAAAAAAAATGCCTCTGGAAGTCTCTACTGCACCAAGAGAAGAACTATCTGGCATGGCACCTTCATCCATCACTTCACTCTAGGGTACCAGCAACATAGCTTTGCAAGACTGTCTCTGACATTTACATTCTCAAATGTTTAGATGTAGTTACTGTGTGCAAGCCCTTGAGTGGCCATCATAAATGTAAGCCTTTTAGAAGAAGGTATAGAATGCATGATTGTGTAAATGGTTTTCATTTGACTTAAGGTGACAGTCACCTCCTCTAGGAATGTGTAAATGACCCAACATCTTGCCTTCCCTGCTACAATTTTTATAAACAATAAAACAGTTCTTGAGGGGGTTGGAGAGATGACTCAGCATTTGAAAGCATTTGCTACTCTTTCAGAGGACTAGAGTTCTGTTCCCCATTTTAGGTGGCTCACAATTTCCTAATGAATTCTTCTAACCTGCATACATGTCGGGCACATAATCACACACACACACACACACACACATACACACACACACACACACACACACACACACACACACACACACACACACCAGTTTGTAAAAATAAAAATTAGATATTAAAATATGGTTCATAAGAAAAGGAAAGTTTGAAGCTATTTAAATATGATATCGTGTATATAAACATAAGAGAAAGGGGATCAGGTCAGTGAATTGGAAAGACAGTTGGCATTCCATTTATAGATTGTATCTCTGGGTACTCATACCTGGCTCACTTTGTGCATAGTGGTGGTTTAAGTACTCTACATATGTCTGCTCATTTACTCATAAAATTTTATAGTAATCATATGAAATATTACATTTTGTTTTATGGATAGTGTCTGGAGGCAGGTAAGCAAGATCCAGGATTGCACATACAGTTGGTGAGGAGGCACTGACTTAGGGAGTCTTGCTCTATTGCTCATCTGACAGCATTTATCAGATCCCACAGCATACTTTGATCATGATGCAGTTAGTTCCGCAAAAGTCATTCCTGCACTATCTATGGACATTCAACCTTCTTTCCCCTACTGTTAGCTGGAGGTCTCTACTGAATCCTTTGCTACGGGACTCTCTAAACAAATGACATAGGATGACATTTATTGACTCATTTGTTCTTTGTGATGGTTCATCCAAGTCCTAGTCACCATCACCTCTCTTTGAATAATTTAACAGACTGTATATTTATTTATTTATTTGTTTACTTACTTACTTATTTATTTATTTATTTATTTATTTATTTATTTATTTATTTATTTATTTATTTATTTATTTATTTATAGACTCGGACCTTATTTATTTATTTATATACTATAAAGAGGGAAAATTAATTTTCTCCCCCCCCCTTGTTCTTGCTCTCTCTTTTTGACGGAGGCTTTTTGTCATCCCTGGCTGACCTCTCATCTACTATTAGCAGATGACCTCGCATTTTAAATGTCCCTACCCCCACCACCTCAGTTCTGAGACTTAGGCACTTACTACACACAAGGTTTATTCAATGCAAAAGATTGAACCCAGGGCTTTGTGTATGCTATGCGATAACTTCAGCTCTTAAGTTTTCTTTGATAAATCTTTTCCATTAAATTCACCAAAAAGAACTTGTAATCCTATATAAATATATAACCATCTTCTAGGATTCTGATATGACACATCTTTTCAAACTGCCAGAGAACAATCTGTATGCTTTTCTTCAGGGTCTATCACTTACCTAGAACTTGATGAGGTGGTCTAGGCAGTCTGACAAGCCCCAGGGACCTGCTTATCCCTATCTTCCCAATGTTAGGATTACAGATGTGTACCACTGTGCCATTTTTTTTTCTTTCTGAGAATTTTCTGGAAATCAGGATCAGTTCTCATGCTTACATAGTAGTCGCTTCACTGTCTAAGACCTCTTCCCAGCCCTTTTAAGTCTTTAGCCATGGCAACAGCTATTCTTCTTATTCAATGATCCACAAAAATATTTGATTCACTACCTTAGTGAATAGACCTGTTGTGATGGGTAATTTTGATTATTAACTTTATTAGATTAATAAGTGCCTAGAACATATATGATGTGCCTTTGGTTGTGTCCATAAGAAGATTTCAGAGGAGGGAAGATCCACCCTGAATGTGGGCTCAGGAGCCCAGGATCTGTGATCCCCAAATAAAACAAACAAAAACACAGAAAGGGAAAAGAGAATTCCAGTTAAATACTGTCACTCACCTCTTTCAACTTTATGACTGCAGATGCGATGTGGCTGCTTGTGCTATGCTTGCATGTCTTCCCTTCCCCACCATGACGAACTGTATTCCCTTAGACTGTGAGCTAAAACAGACCTGTCTTTACTTGAGTTTTTATTCAGAGACTTTGTCACAGTAATAAGAATAGTAACGGATATCCTTAGAGAATCCTTTATCTTAATAGACACTTTTTTAAGTATTAGTTGAGGAAATTACTCCAAATCGATTGAACATACCAGATTCATTTTTTTTTTTCATGTTACCTCAAACTTGGTAAAGAGCACCAGGTGAGAGAGAAATGCCCTGTGAAGACATGTAAGAATGTATAACAAAGACTTGGCTGATGAAAATATGAGGAGGACTCATGGAAAGCTTTGTGAGTTAGCAAGTCAGTAGGAAGCACCCAGGCAGTTCTGAAGGTTTGGATAAGGAAACTGAATATTAGTGATGACTATTATTTTTTTTTTAGTGATATATATCCCTAATGAGTACTAATTATGGACTATATATGTTACTTACATTTCCTCAATTAATCCTTTTTATAGCTCAAGGAGTTGTAGGCTATTCATACTACTGTCACAATCAATGACACAAATGCTTAAAAGCACTAAGAAACTTGATTCAATTCTTATTTTGAGCTGATTAGGAAAGCAACTGAGAGTTAAACACTCTTAGGTAGGAGCCATACCTTCAGTCTCACTGTGTCTCTGTGGATGGTGACATGTCTAGCAGAGACTGCAGTACTCCAATGTGGTGGACAGTATGGGGAGGTAGACTTCTACACTGGAGAAGAATGAACATGAGAAAGTCCATGAAACTATGGCCCTTTGGCTGGCTGGGCATTGGCTGAATAAAACAAAGGTAAACTGAGGGCCATCAGTCTTCTGGCTAGGTTCTGCCCTCCTTTTCCATTTTCTTGCCTGAGGATTACAAGCTTCTGGTGCCGTACTCAGATTGTTTTCCCCTTTTTGAAGAAATTCTTAGAAGGTTGTATTAAATAATAGTAATTAAAATTAAAAACATATATACAACTACAATAAAATATGTTGCTTAATATTGTGTTCTTTTCTAGCTTTTATTAATATGGATATATCATTTTTTGCGTAATTATAATTAAAGAACAGATGATTCTTTTCTTTTCTCCTATTAACGTATAAGCGTTTTCCCCTTTAGTTTTTTAGGGTTTTTTAAGTTAACATTTTAATGAACATTCCCAAATTTCTCTAATATTTGCAGACTTGTTAACTCCAAGTATATTATATGGTTGTATATTTCTTCATTGAACAACTAGTCAAATGTATTTAATCACTTTTAATACATCAGACTTTTAAGTTTTCTATAGTGTTTTTGCTTTTGTGTGAGACAGCATCTTGGGGCTTAATGTGGTCTTGAGCTGTCTGTGTAACTAATGATGACCTTGACTCTGATTATCCTACCTCCACCTCCTAAGTACTAGGATGATAGGTGGTTACCACTACACCCGGCTGATTTACTCTATTGTCTGTAAGCATAAGCAGTGAGTACTAAGCAAGTTGAATCTAATCCCCATGGTTTCATTGGGAGTCCTAACTTCATGTTTACAAGGCTTAAGACCCTGCCAGGTACCTGGTTTCCCTATTTCACCTGTGACACACCCAGAACTATCAGTATTAGAACACATGCTTGTTTCTGTCTAGAAGAGCAGAAGTAAGATGTAGTCCATTTTCTTAACAAGAACATGGCTAATCGCTTAGTTCAGCCTAAAGTGATGACAGCAGCTTTTCTCTCACGTAGCTGTTGTGATGTCTAAAGGAAATAACAACTGTAAAGCTGTTAGAGTTGTTATTTATCTGCATAATACCTGGCATCCGGTAAGTGTCCTCACCACCTCTTTTATTGTAACACCTAATTGCTGTGTTGTCTAGTGCTTCTGATTTCCTCCAAAGCTACCGGCTGTGAAAGGTTCCCCATCCACTATTTGCTTTATTAAGCATTAACCATTTAAAATCTACTCTAAAATACTGACATTTTGAAAGTGAGCACTGTAGAGGAGATCCTGTTTCTATTTACTGAGTTCCCTTAGTCAGACCAGGCGCCAGGCATTGGGTAAGGGAAGCTATCTCCATAGGTGTAACCAGAGGCTCCTTGTTTGTGAGTTAAATCAGAGGCTTATTTTTTCATTGTTTTATTATTTACTCAAGGGGGAGAAAGAGAAAGGGAGATAGAAAGGGAGAGAGAGATTTCTATAAATGTAATCTGATGTCAGCCAATGGTTGTGGTCACAGGATGAGAGAATTTTACTTTGTGAAGATCCTAACATCTGTTCTCCCAGAACATACTTCTAATAAAATCCCTGCATCCATGCTTTGAAGTTTACTTAAGTCTGTATGACTGAATTATCATGTTAATGAGGATGACTCCCTTGGGTCATTTAGTGTAGTTATGTTGGTTTTAACTCTTCAGTTATGAGTCACTGTTGTCACTGCTTAAAGCTCACAGAAAGTCGCCTATTAATATAGCCAAGATGACATTTAAATGAGGAAAACGCTACAGCACACATTTTATTCATTAGCTATGCTAGAATTTTTTTCCATGAGACTGCATATGAGACATTCCTTACACCATCCTGTGTGGCTCATTTTTATTTAAGATCCCAATAACTTTTCTAATTAAATTTGAATACTAATGTGTATGCAGTTTGGTGGTGATGCTGAAGCAATGGGCTTGCCCTATATGCTCTATACTGCACAGGAAAGACTGGTTCCTATTCTCCTTGCCTTTATCTAGGTTATTTCTGCATGTATCTGAGCTGTTGTTGTAGTTTATTAAGTTTTGGTATAAACATATTTATATAATAAAGTTATTTATATATAATGAAACATATATGTTATGAATCTCTCTCTCTCTCTCTCTCTCTCTCTCTCTCTCTCTCTCTCTCTCTCTCTCTCACACACACACACACACACACACACTTGTCCATAGAACCATCACTCTAGGATAATGAACATTCCAATTTTCTCTAATATTTCCATATAATCTTTCCTAATCCCATGGCCTCCATCTTCATCTTCAAGGAGCTGTTGATCTACACTATCTTCCCTTAGATTTTAGTTTTGCTTTTAGAATTTTACACGAGTTCATATGTCTATACTTATATTGCTTGGCACCTTCCACTCTGAAAACTATTTTGAGATGCACCCATATGGGGTGAATATTAATAATTTGCTGTTTTGGTGGATGAAATTATGCTCACTGAGTAGACATATTGAAGTTTGTCTGTCCATTTGCTTATTGCTAAAGATATGCGTCATTTTCAGTGTCTAGATTGTACATAGTTATATTCTGAGCTGTGTCAAAGCCTGGGCTCTTCCAGTTCTCTACATACCCAGAAGAGGAAACACTCTAGGCAGTGTGGTAGGAGGATATGTAAACTTTACATTAGGTATTAAGGCATTTCTAAAGGGGCTGCACTACTTACAGTCCTACCACAGGTCTAGTTAGGAGAATTCCCTATTTTCAGCACTTGGTAGAGTCAGTATCTTAAATTTAGGCACTTTAGAGATTATAGTGTAAAGATTACCAAACCTTCAACCAAGTTAACCTAACATTGTATAATGTGTAATGCTTGTGCCTGTCTGCGCAGGTGGTGATGGTTTGGATGCTAGAGTTTGGATCTGGGATTTTGTCTTTGTTTACCACTTGTTGTATACCCTCGAACTATATTCCCATGTGTTTTGTTTTGTGAATGAATTGTATTGTAACAGGCATCTTCTTTAGTTTACTCATTCTGTGACTACATTGATTGTATAATGATTAGGTCAGGAGTACCTTGATAGATACCATATGACCTGTAAAGCTTTTTAACATTAAAGAGCTAGCTGTTTAAAAAATATTTGTTTCTGGCTTGAATTTTAGCTCAGTGTTAGAATATTTGTAAAGCATGTTCAAAGGCCCAGATCCAGTCTATATCAACACACACACACACACACACACACACACACACACACACACACACACACACACTAGGGACACAGAGACAGAGATAGAGTCATATACAAAGACAGACAGAGACAGAGAGATAGATTTTACTGAGCCTTGATGTATTGGTGTCTCAATGAGTTTTAATTTACATTTTTCTATTTGCAAAGTCTCACTTAAACATGTATGACCTAGAAGTAAGTGGATGAGTGACTCTTCTCTCTCTCTCTCTTTTTTTTTTTTTAACTGTTCTTAGTACAATTGGAAAGACAATAAACTTCAAGTATTTTTCTAAATCATGACTCAGTATTTTTACCTTCGGAATCATCAACATCTTGCTCATCGTCATATTCATCTATGAACTCGTTGTTGTAAAACCATGATAAATCAATGTCTTTCGTTGTTTATTGAACAGTTCAAAATATTTTGTCCCTTGAAGTAGCACCAAATGTGTGACTGCTGGTTTATCAGAGTTGCTTTCCACTAGAACTAAATACAGGGTTGGGAAAGAAGCTGATATGAAAATAACCTTAAGAATGAGCCTTATTAGGAGTGTCTCACTACTATTAGAAGAGGACATGATCTGTCCTTGAAGTGGAGGAGCAATTAGGAGAGATGCACCATGGTAGCAGATATATACAGTGTGGGATGAGGCTATGAAGAGGAAAGAGTCTTCTCTTCAATATCCAAAAGGTACTGCATAGGAGAGGCAAAGCCATGGAAAGATATAGCAGTATCTCAACGCCAAAGAGGAGCAAAATTAGGAAAGATAGTGTCCATATATAGCATGATGAGAGATATGCTTTCTAGTTTTATGTCTACTTAGTACAAGCTAATGTTATCTGAAGGATGGAAACCTCAATTAAGAAAATGCCTCCATAAGATTAGGCTGTAGGGCAGTTTTAGTTAGTGATTGATCCAGAGGGTCTGACACATTGTGGGTAGTACTATGATAGGAGTTCAAGTACAAATGAATGACCACCCTGAATGTTATTATAGAACCTTCATCTAGCAATGGATGGAGGCAGAAGCAGAGATTGATAGCTAAGCACCAGGTGGAACTCCTGGTCCACCTGAAGAGAGAGAAGAGAAAGCATATGAGCAAAGGGATCGGGATCAGGAGGAGGAGACAGAGACAGCAGCTGACCTAAGCTACCACTGACCTCCATGGCTTGGCTGTGAGTGATTCTGTTCTTAGATATTCCAGGCTTATTTTCTTAAATATACAGTATATCACATCTTTTGATTATTATATTGGGCTCCTTATTATTTTGTGAATGAAGTAAAGTCTTTTGTCAGAGTATGTGTAGGTATGCTCAGAATCCACAGAGGATTGAGACCAGGAGTTCAGAGATTGTTCAAGTCCATGGATGCATAAAAATGTTGTGGTTTGTATATAATTCATAATTATTTCTTTGTACTTAAAAATTATCTTTTAATCAGTTATTACGGTCAGCATCAGGTATGTTGTGTAGTCACTGTGCTGTACCATGATGAAATGACAAGGAAATACTTTGCTTGTTGGCAAAGTGCCTTTATTTATTGAGCTCAAAATAGATAACCTATTTTCCTTAATATTTAGGATTCAAAGTTGATGGACTCTAATGATATGCAATCTGTAGATATGGAAAATAACTGAATTGGTTTTCTTCATCCAGAAAAAATTCTCTATCTGCACCCCCCACTTCAATTAGCTTTATGCTTATGGTATATTTTTACCAGAACCCTTTTTCTGTATATTCTACATAAAACAGTCTCTTCAATCTTAAATCTTACTGCACCATATTTTTCTCTGCTCCATCTTTGATGTATTAAACTACGATTTCTTAATTATCTTCTTCATATATCTTGACTTTCATAGGGATGACGGCTCTTGAGACCATTGTGAGACTACCTTTGTGTTGAGTTCCTATAACTTTGAACAACCTTATGTAATTGGCATATAGAAAATACTTAATTTACTGAAAAAATTTTAAGTGAATTAAAAAAGTTGTGTAGCTTTTCTTAACTCTTTGGGTTAATGAATTAAACCACCCAGCTCACAAATATATGCATGGAGACTTATTCTTACTTATAAGTACCTGCCCTTTGCTTGGCTTGTTTCTAGCCAGCTTTTCCAAGTTAAATTAGCCCGTATTTCTTAGAGTATATTTTATCTCTGGTATTTTACCTTTCTTTAATCTACATATTTTTCTTTCCTCTTACCCCATGTCTTGTTGTGTGTGTGGCTTTTTAGCTAGCCCCTGGTGTCCTCTTCTCCTTTTCTTACTCCTTGGTCTACTCCATTCCCTAGAATTTTCTTCTTCCTATTTTTTCTCTGCCAATTGGCCTTGCCTATTTCTCTTCCTTGTCTAGCTATTGGCCATTCAGCTCTTTATTAGACCAATCAGTTATTTTAGATAAACAACATAACACAGCTTCACAAGTTAAACAAATGCAACATAAGAGAATGCAACACACCTGTGTGGCATTAGCAAATACTTCACAGCGTAAATGAATGTAACATATCTTAAGCTAACATTCCACAACAAACTTGTGACCTGCTTTTCACTCAGGGTTATAGTTTTAAGATCTCACCACACTTTTTCATGAATTAATCTTAACTGTAATGTAGTATTCCATTGTATAAAAGCCCTGTGATTCATTGTTCTCCCTTTGGTAGACACTTGAGTTCTTTCTGGTTTCGCGCTTATAGAAGCAATGATTAAATACACAACCTAACACATGCCTTACTTTGCCAGAACTTTCTACCAAGGGCTGTACTTACTATAGGATGTTTTTAAATTCAATGTGATTTGATATTGTCAAATTTCTCTCTTAAGTCTTAATGTAATTCATATTCCCCTCCTCCCCAGAAGTTAAGATGTGGTTGACTCAGGTTCTATTCCATGCATATAGACATGGCAGATTCTTTGTGTACTTTATAGTATTTTCAGCATGCCATTATGAATTGATTGCCTTAAAAAATAAATAATTTTTTTAGCTATATTGTTCCTTAAATTTATGGGTAATGCTGCATAGAACTGATCTCTAAAGGCAAGCAGAAAGACATGTAAGTTAAAATTCTACATCTAATACAAACGAGAGACTGCCATACATTTTCTAAAACCACAGCCATGTCAAAACTTCTACAAGGTTGATTTACTGATTAGAACTTTGTAATTTGCCTAGAGTTGGAATCCTGCAAAATTAGAGGCAAAGTGTCTTGGGCTGTCTTTTGTCCCCTTAATAGTCACAGTTAGATGAATTTCAGAGGCAGTGTAAATATATAGAAGGCAGAAAGATCAGAGTCTGGTCTTCAACAGATAAGCATGTTTATTATCACACACCTTGAGGGAGCCTTACTCGTGAAGGAAATGGAGGTGTCTGCAAGAGAGAAAAACTTAATGGGACTCTGTATAGAAGTGGAGTTTGGGGGCTTGGGATAAGGAAATTGTTACAGCCATAGGGGCTAAGTGCTTGTCGTTAGTCTCTGTTTCCTGAAGTTGTTTGTCCAAAGTGAGCCAGGTTATTAAGAGAGACAAGCTTTCACACCAGACCCTCATTTCTGGGTTGAACAATAACAGTTGGGCAAGATTACCTGTAATCTCATAGGAACCCTGTGTTACATCAGCCACCTCTGTGCCTGATCTAACGTTCTTCATTTTTTATCAGGTAAAGTCTTTTGAAATGTATTAGCACAATATAGAACACTACTAGCTTTCATTACCCTAAAAGCTAAAAATAACATATAGCACCTAACATCTACCACAGAGATTGCCCTGCTCTACTATAACCTATCTACTCAAACTTCTGAGCATTATGTTAATGTGACCTTGTTTTGGCTTTCCCCTCAGCTTTCCTGACCTCATGATCTCTTTTTAATACATTAAATGAGATACATTGAGAATAGTGTAGAAAAAGTTAATTACAGATTAATAGGAGGCTCTCATGGGTGAGAGTGGGCCATGGCTAAAAGGATCACAGCAGATAAAACAGTTCCTTAGAAAGAGTGACCAGAGAGTACTGTGGAGAACTTCAGGAGTGAGTGTAGCCAAGCTAAGTTACCACTGTGTCAACCTATTCTTTTAGGTAGGCTTTATACTGTGTCTTAAAATCCCTGGAGCAGATGGCTTTCCTCTGGGATATCTTCTTGTCCAGGGGTATCTTTTTGTTTGAGGTTATCTTCTTGTCCAGAGGCATCTTCTTGTCCGGCTGATAGCTTCTTGTCTAAGTGATATCTTTTTGTCCTGAGGTTTTGTTTTGACAGCTCTATGCACATTAACTTTTAAGCAGGAGTGGGGGTGCGGCCACAGTGTGGCTTGCTTGCTTTATCTATCTATCTATCTATCTATCTATCTATCTATCTATCTATCTATCTATCTATCTATCTATCTAATCAAAGAGTCTCTTAGCTACATAGTCAACTTGTGATCTTTTGGGAGTTCAAAATGTATAGTCTCCATGCAGAGCCCAATGAACAACTCAAAGAGTCAAAGGGCTGAAGCTTTAGTTACACTTTTAATAAACTGACCATGAGGTAAGGCTTTATCCTTAATGACCTCCAAGCCTGCAGATGTTTGATAAGCTACCTAACAAATATATTTGTAAAAATGCTTTGATTTATAAGTTTCTTTTGTTCTGTAGCTATAAAAACTCCAAGAATAAATAAGAATACACATTTTGGGAATGGTGAGCATCATGGTTTGCTTATCTGTGAGCTAGCCTCCATGTTTAAAACTGCAAAAGTCTGGGATGTTTTAGGTGATGATAAATACTTTTAAAAAGTCAGTGACAGAAAGTGGGCAATAGTGACCAATAGGTTTACAAACTTCAACTTAACATTAACTCTGAGAGGATGTGATCAGCCTGGCAGAGCCAGAGCAGCTCAAATGCTCCAACAGTTCGTCTTAGAACCCTCCATGGCGAGCACGCTTCTGTCTCCTTATATAAAATCTTTTCTCCTTAAAATAAAACATCTAAAAACATTTATCAAAGTAGGGAATAGGGACTAGCACTGAAGCATGACATTTTAAAATAAAATTGTTACCATCTCAAGGTCCCGACAGTGGTTACTTCTTTTGTCAGTACACACACACACACACACACACACACACACACACACACACACACACACACACTATTCTGCTTAAATATTAGATCCTGGATTTCTATACATTATTAATTTATTTTGATTTTTTTCATAATAGTTTGTGTTTCTGGACAGTGTACTTTACATTCATTTGTAGCTTGTCATCTTCCTTGTTAGCTGTAAGTTTCCTGGGGTAGTACCTTTTACTTATTAGACTACTACTGTATCCCTAGAACTAAGAATAGTAGTGCCTAACACATATCTTACAGAAGTCTACATTAGAAACTAGATGAATTAACTAATATAATTCTAGATCGCAGCAAGGTAAAATGCAAAAATTAGTATAATGCGTAATGCTCTCTGAAGAAAGTGACTGAAATCATACAAAGATAACCAAGGCAGAGCAGCATCTATACTAATATAAACATTAATTATATCAAGCAAAATCTTAAGTCATTTTGGTTATCTTGAAATAAATTCCTTGTATGTAAATTTTTCCCCTGTGGAGAAAGCAGTATAAATAGTTTTGAATATTACCTTCAGGTTGCCATGGGAACAGTATTTCTTTTTTATGATCAGGTACTTCATTTAAGAGACTTTCAAATGTCATTAAGAAGAAACAACCCTAAGAGACCTTAGATGGTATTGCTGGTGGTTTTAAATATAGTCCTAGAAAATGTAAGATATAATAACACATTAGACCAAGGAAGGAATGACCTGGCCTTTAGCCTGCAAATGTTGAAAAACGTCAGGTTTACTAATTATTAACCTCTAACATTATAGAAAAGCTGTCTTGAGTCGAATTTAAAATGCCCTATTTCAACCGGCTAGAAATTTGCAGATGGACATAGCAAGAAGTTGCTACATATAAAAGAATCATTAGCAAGGAGGCAGTTTGAGTGAGCACTATGAAGACCATCTTAAACACAACTTCTGTCTGTTTGATTTTTATCTTCTCTTCTAGAAAAAACATAAATGCAAATACCAGATACCCAGGGAAGGCATTCTGAAGCAGTGCAATTATGAACTGAGTTATATTCTCTAAAGTTCATACCATGAAGCCCTAATCTCCAAAGGGACCTCACATGGAGTATGCAAGTAATTAAAAATAAACATGGTCATATGAGTGAGCCCCTGATCTGGTGGCATTTGTGTCCTTTGTTTTAAGACTAGACATGGAAGCAGATTGTCTCTTTTCTGCCCCACACTTCTCCCTCCTCCCAGGCTCCTCCCCATTCCTGTCACGTTTCTTCCTGTTTCCATTACTGGGAAGCAGTAAGAAGGCAATAGTAGACAACCTCCCCAGTTAGTCTCTACTTTACACTTGGACTTCTAAGTTTTTATCATTAAAACACCCAGTTGTTGATACCCTGTTATGGTAGTCCAAGCTAGCTAATACAGAGGTCATATAAATTGTATATGAATAAATAGTAAAACTAGTTCATCACATACCCAGTTCACATAAAAAGTCTCAGTGTATAACTTCAATGTATTACACATATTGTAAATCTGTACCCACATATCTCATGACCTAGGGTAAAAGAAAGTGTTCCAAGAACAGAGTTATTTAATGCATCAGTCAGTACTGTGCTGTGTAATAAATCCCCAAATGGGATGGTTTAAAACAGTAGTTATTTATTTAGTCATTTGGTTTAAGCTCTCTAGAGCATCTGAAGCAGCCGTAGTCCAGTCAATGTGTGTTCTGCATTTGACTGGACTGCCTTCACATGTTTCAGCTGGTACAATGGGACTATTTTTCACATAATCTTTCTGCCTCTATAGATTATTAGCTCAGCCTAACTCATGTGTTAGCAAGATGGTGACATATTTTCAAGAGAAAAATAAACCATCTAAGTTTAGAAGTGACAGGCTGTCACTACTACCACATTTTAGCAAAAGCAAGCCACAAGGCCAACCCAGGTCTACAAGGAAAGGACAGCTTTTGCTTTTCTTGGTAAAATCTGCAGACACCTTACAAAATGCATGGATATGAGGACACTGTTTATTGTGGCCTTCAATGCACTTGATCTCCTTTAGAGAACCTGGAAAGCGGTTGACAAAGATAATACACAAGGTGAAATGAGGGTGGGAGGTAGAGACCAGATGAGGTTAATCAAGACTGACACTTCTTAAGCATAACAATAATGCTTTAAGTAATAATAATACACACAGAGAAGTGGAGAGATTATTCTAATTTTTTTAATGAAAGAAAATTTACCACTTTTAAGAAAATTTAACTATGCAGGACCTTAATTGTATAGCCTTGGTAGGATGGTATTCATTGTCTGAAGTAATTCACTTCATATTGTGCTGAAATCTGCTTCATTTCCCTTCCAGTTGTATGAATACATCCTGTTTATAACTCCCTTTATGGAACTCACTCTTGGCTCAGCCGCTCTGCCAATCCTGGCTGAGTAGGAGGCTGTTAAATGGCATATGAGAGGCAGGAAAGAGGCAGCTGTCTTTCTACATCCTGACATTCATGAAACACGGAAGCTCTTAGTCACTGAGATGAGCCTTGAGGTTTCGGCTAAAGAGAACAGAAGCAAAACTTTCCCATGACAACACTTTCAAAAACAGAAAAGAGAAAAATCAAAGAGAAGTAAACAGCCTTTCTTTGAAACTTTTTTTCTCCTGGTTTGACAGTGCTTAAGTAAAGTGAAGTTACATCTGTACCTTTTATTTTACACACAGTAATTTTGTAAAATAAATAAATTTGCCATTTAACAAAACAGAATTTGAGCCTCGAAGCCCAAGTTTAATAAGCGTGCAATTCTTATATTTGGCCACATTCACAATAACAAAAACTGTTCTTTTCCTGCAATTACGTGTAGATTATTTCTGAAGCAGTGAAAGCTTCAGCTTAGCCAATTTCGTGATCCTTCCACATCCCTCCTAGGGCAGGTGAGTTCCAGTGCTGGGAGTCTGAGAGGAGACATCTGGTCGTGCTGTCAGCTGTGGACTGTAAAGTCCACAGGGATGCCCAGCATCACTCCTGGACCTCGGTCTATTAGGTCCAAGGATCCTCCGAAATGACAGCGCCACTGATGATTCCCTAAACTCTGGGCTTAGCTCAGGCTAAATTCTGACCAGGTAAACAGAAGGGTTGCTTGAAGGTAAACAAAACTCTAAAATCAGCATTCTCCAGAAATCCCTTGTAGCCTTTGGCAACGGGACTTCTGGTTCCCTGCTTACTCAAACAAGTGGGCTACAGATCAACGTTCTCTTGCTAACTCCCTAGCTGTCTGGTCTGTCATCCTCTCTCACTACTCTGGTTCTCAGGCTGTTAAGACTTCCATGTCTCCATAACATACATCCTTAAAACTGGCTAGTTCTTCCACACGTGTGTGTCCCCCCCCCCCCCCCCCGTTTTGAGTTCCTTAATTAACCTCTTTCTATCCATGGAATTATTCAGTTCTGCTTTTAAATTGTGCCCCCACCTACAAGACCTTGGTGCTTGCTTAGGACAGTACTATTGCTTAGTTCTTGTCTGGCAAGACCTCACCATTTTTTTCTCTGAGAGTAATAGAAATAGTCTTTGGTGGTGTGAAGATGATGATGATGATGACGGTGATGATAATTGTGTGTGTGTTGAACACAGAAATGAAGAAAAGCAGTGATAAATCATAGATTTATTAAAATTTAGTGAAAGCAAAATTGTCTGCTTCACAAAGGGAGAGCAGGGATCAAAGCTTTCCCATTTTCAGTTTGGAAGTATTTAATTGCAAAAAGGAAGAGGGGAGTCGTTTCTTGAGGTATGCCTTTTACCAGCTAACAGATAACTGAACACTGGGTCTTTTGCACATTCAAGTCCTCTCTGGCGATCATAACCCTGAGGTTAGACATCAGCTCTCAAGTGTTGTGTGATGCCCCCAAGTTTACTGTGGGGTAAAGAAATCTCCTATTGAGTTTTACTTCCTGATTGCAGACAAATTTTTTTCCTGTTTGTTTCAGGGAGTTTGTTAGATCCTAAGGGATGTTCAGGGCAGTCTGAGGGGTGACTTCTTCCGTTGTTAGACTCTTTCTGTGACTGTTGGACAATCTGCCTCAATCATGTCTGACAGCTCTGATTATTACTACTGCGCCTCTGTCAGGTAAAAAAATAAATATTACACTTTCATGCTGCAGTGTGTACAAATCTTAGTTGATCTTGCATGCAGCCCTGCCACCAGGAGCGAAGTTGCTCAACTAGAGCTTTACAGAGTTGTCTCACGTTTTTTCAGTCTCTTCACCTATCCCTAACTCCTGTACCACCAAGGGCATTGCGTTTGTGTTTGGTTTGGTTTGCTTCTTTGGGGATTAACCACTGAAGTCCAAAGACTGACCTTTGATCTGGGACCCCTGACATCTGTACTTAGTATTTTCCCTTCCCCAGAAGATCTTTCTCCAGCGGTACGTGATAAAAGGGTTGCTCTTTCTTGTACTTTCTAAATGGTTTGTCAATGCTATAAACTACTTGTACTTTTCTAGGCAAAATAAGTGAATGTTTGATTTAGCTTGGGAACTACTAAAACAAAGAGTTGACTTATAAAAATTGAGATGTGGACCTCCTTTAATGTTTAATTCTACAGCAAATATACTCAATAGGGCCAACAAGATGGCTTAGTTCGACAGAAACACTTGTCACCAGTGCTGAAAACCTGAGGGCAATCTCCAGTACCTACAAGGTGGAAGAGAGAACAAACTCCAGTAAGTTGTCCTGACTTCTACAAATACTACTCACACACTCACACACACACACACACACACACACACACACACACACACACACACTCACACATACTCACAACACACACACACTCACACATCACACATACTCACAACACACACACTCACACATATACACTCACAACACACTCATACACACACACTCACACATACACACACTCACTCATACACACATACTAGCACACACTCACATTCATACACACACTCACACATACACACTCACACACTCATACTCACACACTCACACATACACACTCACACACTCACACACTCACACATACACACTCACATATACACACACACTAACACACTCATACACACATACTAACACACACTCGCACTCATATACACACACACACTGTCATACACGCACATTTACATACACAATACTCACACATGTACACTCTGAGTAAATATAATAAAATAATTTAAATGTTATTTTACTATCTGCTATTTTCTGATAAAAACTAGAAAATTATCTTATTTACAAATATATTTAAATATAGTCCTCTAAAGAGAATTGTCAAAAGAATCTATTTTTCTTTTTCATGTGATTTTTTTCTACATTTTTACAACTAACAGTCTTGCACCTGAGATAAAGAAAGGGTGAAGAAGAAAAGGCAATAGAATGGGAAAGACTACTCATTTGTGATTTAAAATAAAGACTCACATACACAATAAAAATCATGTTTGCTTTCCGCAGGATTATTTTTCCATTGGAAGATGCATTATTTTCTTGGACAGAGTGATCAAAATTACATTATGACGGAATCATTGTAATGTAGGTCAAATTTGATTCAATTCCATGAAATGCTTAATAGTTAATTGTAAAGCAAATGGTGGAGAGGCAGTGAACATCCTCATGCTTCCTGGAAGCGAGAATTGACTTCCTAAAAATGATAGACCTTTGTAATGAGAAGTTTCTGACCTGTTTGGCATGTGATCCAAACCCAGAGACCCCCAGTCCCACAGAAATACACAGAAGCTTATATTAATTTTATGGTGATTATTTATGGCTCAGTCATATCGCAAACTAGCTCTCTCATCTTAACTCAACCCATTATTTCTATCTTGTTTAGCCACGTGGCTTAGTACTTTTTATAAGAGCAGCATCTCGGTCTCATTTCTTCTAGGTCGGCTGGCATCTCATCTGGCATTTCTCTATATCTCTTCTTGTGTCAATTGTTTACAATAACATAATCTCACTACAGGCCTTTTTAATTATACTATAAATATGTTTAATGTTTTATTGTTTCCCATGTTACAGAAATTAGGAATATTTCATTTATAAGCAAGGTCAGAAATATAGTCCATCCCTTGGCTGCCCATTTATTCAGTTGTTTCATAAATGTATTGGAAGTGAACTAATACTTTTTTCTTTTTTCTGTTAAATCAGGATCAGGCATTAAATGCCATGAACAAAAATTATCTAGAAGTTATTACACAGACTGTGAATGCATATATGGGTTTGTGGCTACATGTACACTGATGTGTTTTAATATTTTAATACCAAACAAAATTTTATTTACTTTGTTGTAATGTATGTCAGAGTTGATGAAAATTTAACTCCAAGTTTGCCAGGGTTCAGATTGTATATGCAGCACCAATGAGTCTTTGATAGTAGTAAGAATTAGGTATTGCCTATGATTTCCTTCTGTCTTTTGATTGATCAGACAATGTGAGTTGAGTGTGAAGTTCAGGGCTAAGGGATAGAGTACATATGTAGTTTGCACAAGGCCCCAGGTTCAATCTCCAATATTGAAGACCAAACCCAAACAAACCATTGTCTTATTCCTAGTTTACTTCCCTGAAAGTTAAATCTCAGACAATGCCATCTTGGGTTCAGGTTTTCTTTGAAGGCAAGAAGAGGCAGAAGAAAGAAAACAGGAAGGATGATAAACAGGGAAAAACTACTGGGTTCTTCTTGATTCTATGTTTACTACTTAGGACTGGTGAAATTCAAATCCCACTGGGAAACCTGTGACAAACAATACAGAAGGTGCCTCAGATTGACCTCAGTAAATTGTTATTTGATAGCTGCCCATGGAGATATTGGATAATCTTTTAATGTTTTGTTTATTCTTGTTCTGAGGCACTGAGAATCTGCTATGGCCTTAAAAAGCCACCTAGACAAGCACACCAAGTGATTATCCAAAACTAAATGTTAGCCCTGAAAACATATACATACAGGTAACATTATTCAAACTGAATTGGTTACACACACACACAAACACACACACACACACACACACACACACACACACACACACACACACACACACACGTATACGTATGTGTGTGCTAGGAATATACACACATACATGTAAGAATTAAGAAGGCCTGAGTCTGAAAGAGAACAAGAAGAGGGTATATAGTTACATGAGAAGGTTTAGGGAAGAGGAAATGATGGAATTATATCATGATCTCAAATAAAAGTTAATTTTTAAAAAGAAGCCTATAGCATAGGACTCCATCAGCTCTGATGACCTTCACAGCACTGTTGAGAGCTGCTTATATATTTAGTTTTTGAAGAAAAATTTATAGGACTTAAAATATACATGAATTTTTATTATTATAAGTCAGAAGAACTCAATAAAGAAAACATGGCTATTTCTGGCTGGCAAGTTTCCAAGATGGCGAAGCTAACAACAAAACAAAAATAGAGTTAAATATGTCGTGTGAATATATGTTAATAAACCCCATAAAGATTGCAACAGTTGCCCACTCAAGGTCCTTTGATTAATGACAGCCACTCTTTCTTTTGAAGGGTGAAATCTTAGATTCCTAGCAAGTCACAGAAGCAGTTTTAAAAACTTTCCTCATCAAATATGGGAACTTACAGCCCTTGATCCATATAATGAAAATTTCTCTCTAGTGTAATGGCTCCAAATGAAACATCATACAATATTAACTTACTTGGACATTCCTCAGAAACTTTCAAGTGGTTCCTTACCTTTGAAGATAATTAATGCACCTTCCAATGCTTTCAAAACTTAGGAGACATGAGAAACGAGAGTGTAGAATCATGTCTTCTAAAGGTATCATAACGAACTGTTCATGCTGATCCCAGCAGAATAATGAGTTAGCACTCATAGGCTATCACAAAATACCACTTTTATTCTGAATGCTTCCTACATCTTAACTCCTTTACATCCTTCAAACAGTACAATCTTCCCTGGCTTAACATGGAGAAAGAGGAGGATACAGAAAACATAGATGCCCATTGCCACATCACTAAAATAATAGCAAAGGCAGGATGCAGTCTCCTGACTCTAAAATGTGCCTTAATTTTCATTTCAATTAGTTCTAACTTTTAGAGAATGCCACACATAGGTTTTTATAGCAATTTTCTCCTTGTTTGGTCACATCATTTACTTGGGAAGAAGGTAGACCAGCCCAGAAAAACTGACTAACCAGTGTTCTGCATCCAGGAAAGACAAGATGGTCCAAGGAAGTGAGTTCCAAGTGGAGGAAATTAGCTGCAGTATTCAGTTCTGTGTAGTGCATGCTAAGGACACCAATTAAATTTACCTATTTATTTTGAGCATTTTTGAGATTATAGTATAATTACAAACATTTTCCCTCCCATTCATATTTCCAGAGCTCTCATAGACCTGTCATTGTTCACATTCAAATTTATGGCCTCATGGGGATGTACTCACTCATAAGTGGATTATAGACAAAAAGCAAAGAATACCCAAGCTGCAAACCACAAACCCTGAACAGTTTGGGATCAGAAGGAACTTAAGAGAGACATTCAGAGATTCCCCTAAGAAGAGAAAATAGAGAAGATCACCTTAGAAAATTGGGGTCATAATGGTTGCAACCAAGAAGAGTTGGAAACAAATCTTGAAAAGAGATGGTTGAGTGAGAGGAGCAAAGAGGAAGATAGAAAGAGATGATATCTTGATAGAGGAAGCCATTGTGGGGTTGGAAAGAGACTAGGTGCTAGGGAAATGTCCAGTAACTCGCAGGATGTCCTTGGCCAAGTCTCTAAACAATGGTGGAGGGGGTATCTAAATGAAACTTCCCCTAAATCAAATGAGTAAACACCCTAAGTGTCTTCGCAGAACCAACATCCTATGGGGGGAATGGAGGTGGAAGCAGAGATCCATGTCTGAGCACTGGGTAGAGCTCCTGGTCCAGCTGAGGGCAGGGGAGGAGAGTCTGAGTGAGCAGGGAGATAGGGATTATGAGGAAGGTTCTCATGATGATGGCTGGCTGGAGCTCTGGGGAGCACACTGAATCGGGAACTTTCACTGGAGATCCATCAGGAGGGGGAGCTCGGCCCTCCAGGGGTAGGTGGCTGGCTTTTTACTGGCATAAGCATTGTGTGGAGCTAGGAGAGGTGGGATCAGACTGTTCCTGTTCATGGGCTAGCACCTTGGAGCCCATTCTCTCCAGAGGAACACCCAGCCCAACATTGACTTTGGGATGAGTGAATTGGTCTTGCCTGGAGTGGATGTGCCTGTGCTGTGCTGGGCTGGTCCACCTTGGGACTTCTTGCCCTTTTGGGGGAGGGGATGGGTGGATGGGGAGGGCAAAGCTGAGGGCTGGCTGAGAGTGATAGGGAAGGGGGAGGGGAGGAAGAGCAGAGGGATACATTGATGGAGATGACTTTTTTAAAATGAAAATAAAATAAAATTTTAAAAATTTAAATAAAATATGAAACCCCAACACATTCATGGCCTCTTTTTTCAGTCATTGTTATTGTATGCACTATACACACTCACAGTCCTAACCTTGTTACATAATCCTGAGGGATATGTAGACTTTTATAAGAGTTTTATTTGTTTATTTAACTCTAAACATCAGAACACAAAGTTAAAAACTGTTAGATAAAGAAGCAGTCTAGGGGCTATAGGGTGGGTCAGTGATTAAGAGTCTTATTGCTCTTCCAGAGGACCTGGGTTCAATTCCAAGCACCAACATGGAGGCTAACAACTATCTATAACTCCAGTCCCACAGGATCGCTGACACTATTTTTTGCTTTCTTTGGGCACCAGGCATACATGTGGTTCCCAGACTTACATGCAGGCAAAATATCCATATACATAAAAATAAATCAAATTAAGAATGATTTTAAGACATTTCAAATATTTCAAAAATGCCTTCTAAATAACCTTATTTTGTAGTTGTTGCATAGTTTCATCCAACATAGGCTGACCTCAAACTCTTTATAACAGAGGATAGCAGACTTTTGATACTTCTGCTTCTACTTTCTGAATCTTGGGATTGTAAGCGTATCCCATGATGCCTAGTTTATGTGGTGCTGAGAATCTAATCTAAGACCTTATGCATGATAGTAAAGCATTTTTTTAAACCAATGGAGCTACATTAAATGATTTTATTATATGACTAAGATCAATTCCCATGAAAACATAGTCTTAACATTTTTCTCATATTTATTTTTAAACATTATTAACATAAGTTATTGAAAATAGCTTGTTACTAAGTTAATTACTGATAACTGAATTACTAAGTTATCAGTCTATCATTTTACTCCTCCCAATCCTTCCTCTTTGGAGAGAAGGACTTTTATGTTGACAGTGCTTTTCTTTTTTAGTTTCATATTATACATTCATTTTTAGAAATATATGAAACATAGAAATTTGAGAGAAAAATCAAAATCATCCTACTATTATCTTGTGATTGCAAGTACTTACAGAAATGTGGATAACTCATCCTTTCGAGATATAAGAGGGCAAAGGGCCTTGGCTAAACTGTGAGCCTAACATAATTAGCATGGAAAATTTTTGCTAGAGAAATGGAGGCATTTTAAATTATTGTTCTTGAATAAGCCGGTATCTTAAATGAGATTTGTAAGTTGCAGAATCACAGCATCTCAAAACATGGCAATCTAAATATAAACATGATCCCCGTTTGTTTTATTTCATAATATTTTCTTTAGAAACTTCCACAAATAATCATATTCTGGAAAGTTTTTGTGATATGACATATGTTTGAGAAAGTGTGTAGGTGCCTCACAGTTGAGTGGAAATTCTACTGTACTTCAGAATACCCCAGTCGGAGGAATCCTGGTAAATGTCAAGGGTGTTCTTTCTTCTTGGCCTTGCCTATATACTTGGCCTGCAGGAAGGTTCTGGCTGTGTGAGGATGACCAAATCCTGAGCTTTATTGTCTTTGTGATCTACTTATAGCTTAGGAGGTACAGAAAAAGCTCAGCATGCCATTCAGTTCAAGACTTGCAAATTAAATACACTCTTCTTTAAGCTTAGAATTTTATTGGAGTTTTTATTGTTCAGTGTATGTGGATGTAGGAAGTAGAAACCATGAAGTTGTTTCAGAAGCATCTCTTAGGGGATGTTCCCAGCATCCTCAGTGAATACTCAAAGGGAATACACTAGGATGTTTCCTTTTTCTACTTATTTATATTTGTTTGTTTCAGAATTGAAGATGGGAAAGTAGACTTCTGTTCGTAATAAAAATGAGATACAGGACTAGCAAGATGGCTGAGCAGGTCTAACAGGTATGTGCCACCAAGTCTGATGATCTGAGTTTGATCCCCAGTGTTCACATGATGTAACTCACAAGGACAGAAATGACTCTCATACATTATCCCCTGGCCAGCATAGAAACACTGTGACATGTGCATTGCTCTCACATACAGAATAAATGGAAGGAATATTTTAAAATTGTTTTAAGCAAGACTGACATTGATGAGGTAAGTACCTACAGTGTGTTTTCATATTATCAACTTTTGAGGCTAAGCAAGTGTTTTCTGTTTAATATAAAATAAAATTTTTCTTCCACACCTGGAAATGAAAGATACTCAGTTATAAAAAAAGAAAGGAAGAGAAGCTGTCTGATTTACAGCTTACTAAGAGGTGAGTGCTACTCTGATCTCCAGGCCAAGTGGAGACTGGTCTTCGAAGACACAGCCCCTGGCACCCCACCCACACCCAACGCCATGCTAAAAAAAAATCTGGGAGAGTACCCCTTACCCCCACAAGGGCAATTCCCAACAAAACACAGCTGGAGGGACATTCCATAGCCAAACCATGCCCCATCTACAAAGTATCATCACACACTAAAAACTGAAGCCCCTGCAGCCCCCTGGTCTATAGCTGACTAAGAGCCAATTAAGAGCCAACTAAGAGCAACCCCTGAAACAACTGGGGACACACAGCCCCTTGGTCTACAGCCAACTAAGAGCTTACTAAGAGCTTACTAAGAGTGAACTGAGGAAGCAATGAGCAGATGCCAGTGCAAGAATACATATAAGAATATAAAGAACAACAAGAGACCACCAGAAGAAGCTGCTGGTTCTACAACGTCAAGACCTGATCATAGCATTCAAGAAAAAAAAAAAAAAAAAAAAAAAACAGAAGGAAACAACTTTACGGAACACAAAATAGACTAACTACCCACCAAAAATCAACTTGCTACATAATAACCAAGCAACCAAACCTACAGAACAAAAAAAAAAAATACTGAGAGCTGTAGTAGTGGGTTCTCTGGTCCCGTGCGCCAGAGATCCGGGACCCACAGACCTGCCGCCCGGGACCGCTTATCTGTGCACCGCCGCCCAGGCCCCCAGAAACGACTCAGACGCTTCTATTAACTTCATGCTGTTTGGCCTATGGCTCAGGCACATTGCTAGCTAGCTCTTATATCCTAAATCAACCCATTTCTATTAATCTGTTGGCCACGTGGCCCGTGTGGCTCACCCGTGTTCCTTACATGTTGCTCCTTGGGCGGCAGGCTGGATCTGCCTCTGACTCCACCCTGCTTCTCCTACCTAAACTGATTTCTCCTCCCACTTCTTCTATAGTGCCCGCCATGACCCAATACAGCTCCTTTATTTAAAGATTGAGATTCACAGCATAAAGAAGGGCATTCCCACTTCACTTCCCCCTTTCTCTCTAATCAAAAAGGAAGGTTTCAATTTTAACATAGCAAAATTACATATAACAAACAAAATAGCTATCAAGCAAGAATTACAGTTACAATATCTAGTCTATTTGTATTTAGCAAAATTAAAGAAAATATTTTATCATCTACTTTATCTTTATGAATATAAAGTTTCATATCTAATATACCTTTCAAATGACTAAGAAAAACTATACCTATAACTATCTAATCTTCAACTATATCAAAGACCACAGAAGGATATAATATTTACCCAAGTAAACCAGAAGTGCAAACGACTTCTAAAATCTAGAAATGACAGAGATGGCACCTATCTGCCTGGACAGTCACCCAAAGTTTCTTTATAAAGTTGGGGCATCCATCTTCAGCCTATAGGCCTGGAGTCTCTTTTCATTTCAGTGAAGCAGGAAATCCGCTCTGCCCATTCTGGCACAGTTCATCCGTTGCTTCTCCTTGAGTCCTGAAGAATGTCTGACAGTTTTCTCTGTAAAGCAGGAACCTGAATGATGATCTTGGCTTGTTCTGCCAAAGTCCAGAGGTCATCTTCTTATGGAACCTGCATGTCCAGTTTAAACAGCATACTGTCAAGCAGTCAATATAAAAACAGGTTTTTCTCTAGTGGCTTACCATTACCACAAATAGAGTAGACTCTATATGGAGTTTCTTTGATGCCCATTTTCCTGTTGAAGTAAATTAGTGCTGCCAGGAGCAGACCTGTCTCACTGTCCAGAAAGGTCTAAGCTCTTAAAACATTTTAAATGCCATATTCTGTAGGTCTTAGAAGTATTTGAAGATTACCTATCTAATTGAAATATATCTTTGTATACCTAAAAATCCTAACTAACCTAACTATAAGTTTGATTATCAAAAGTGATTATTAACCTTCATTTCTTAATTATACACTACAATTTTAAAACAGTTACATGAACATCATACCTTAAACAAGAATAGAAAAACACATACAGCATAATAAAATTGACCTTAAATTTGTATCAATAAACCAAAATCTATACCAATGTAAAGCAGTTTGAGATTAACAGCTGATTACCTGTAAATTCAATAATCTAATTTTTTTAAAAAAGCATTCACATACCATATCCCCCGTTTCTTCTTAGAAAGAGATTGACTATGACCATTAACCATTTATAATGAAAACAAACATTTAGAAACAATATTTGGGGGATTTGGGCGAAGTTATCCATTACTACTTCCTGCTGATTAAGGGGCGTTGAAAGTCTCACGGTTGTTGAGACTGGATCATAATCTGTAGCTGTGAAGCTGATCTGGCCATCTCTTCTCATCAGAGGTTTTTTCAGGGGGTCTTGGTTGATGAAACCATATTTGCATGGAAGCAATCCACAGGCTTTCATCTTCTGTGGAAACAAAAGTAGAATTCTTCCGAAGCAATAAATCCTTAGACACAAATTTTGAAATCAAAATACCTTTACAATATATATTCTTGTTTAACTTAGTAGCCTTTGCAATCCATTGTCTTTCTGCAGTTAGCTCATTAACAGTTAAAACATTAAAAGAAAACACAATAACAACCAAAATCCAGATTTTGTGTCTATTTTCCATCTTGATGTACCTCATATAAGTTAGGCTTTATTAGCAATTGTACTTTGACCTCTCCTAGATACTACCTCATAATAATTCCTACTGTACATAGTCTTAGTTTAGAACCTTCTTAGTTAGAAAAAGGGGGGAGATGTTGTGGGATTCAGGTGTCAGCTGATAAGGTCAAAAGACACTTATACAGGGCACTGGGCCCCCCCGACCTGAAGGGGGTGGGGGAAAGGCCCATTGAAAAGGGGCTGCGGAAGCACGAGACGGTCTCTTCCTGGTTCCTGGCTGTTGGAGAGAGGGTCCCATCATCCGTCTCCAGGCTCCAGTCCCTGTTCAGGTGCTACTGTAACCTGTTACCTGTACCGTGAGTGTTGGTTTATATTTTAATAAATATCTATCTGGTATTGGTGTCCTTATAAGTAAACTCCGCCTACATCTAGCGCCCAACGTCCCGGGCTGGCAGACCCGCGGGTCGGGCTTAGAACGCACTCAGGTCAGGTTTTGAGTGTGGGCAGCTCGTATCCAGCCCTGTTCGTGCGGGTTTGGTTTTGAGCAGTGACTTTCAAACGGCTTAGGCTCCGGCTCTGGCTATTTGGTTCGGCTGCGCTAGCGGTAACTCTGCCCCTCATCCAGTAGCGTGCGACCTGTGTCCCTCCAGCCTCCCGTCCCAGACCCACGGGTTGGGCTTAGAACGCACTCAGGTCAGGTTTTGAGTGTGGGCAGGTCGTATCCAGCCCCGTGCGAGTGGGTTTGGTTTTGAGAGGTGACTTCCAAACGGCTTAGGCTCCTGCTCTGGCTGTTTGGTTCGGCCGCGCTAGTGTGTAACTCCGCCCCTCATCCGTGCTGTGCTGCGGCCCCACTGCCTGGCTGCACGGCTGCTCAGTTCATTTTAACCGAGTTTGAACTGCGACCGCACGCGAGCCCTTCCCCCAACCTGGCTGGCTGGTTTTGACCCAGGAACTGCAGATTCGAGCGGCGGCTCCGCCCCTAGCCCCAGTAACCTGGGACAATTGTAAATTACTCCTGTAGTTGAACAAAGGAAACTGAAACCATTCTATCTTGTAATTAACATCCTGTCTTGACTTGTGAGAATTTGCTTTCTCCAAGGATTCTATTCTGTCCGCTGAGACCCTTTAACACCTAGGATCTGTGAATAGTGTGCTGAGTGTCTCTGCATTCGCCATACAGCAGGGCACTAAACGTTATTGTGACATCTTCTGACCACACAGCATCATTGCACCTGGATTGAGGTAATGGCTGACAACTATTCTTTTGAGGAATTCGGTATATATTTTTCCACGATGGTTGACAAGTTTTTAAATGAGTATCTTGAGGTATTCAATACCCCAGTTTTACTATTTTTTGGTCTGTTTCTGTATGTTGTGTTCCACAATAGAAGGGTGATGACTGAGGTCACGAATTTAAACCTTCAATTACCGTCCAAACTTGGTATTATAGAATTATCAAACGCTATGGTGTCAGATGAGGTTAAGCAGATGCAGAACTTAAATCGGCAGCTGTTGTCCAAGGTACGTGAATTACAGCTTTCAAACTCTGCTATGTCAAGAATGATAGATACTCTACAAATTGATTACAACAAGCTTTCACATTATGACACCACTATACGAGAACAATATAAACTCTACGTAACTGATGAGAACAAGAAACTTGTTGACCACATTAATAAAGTGGACGAGAAAATCATTAATTATGTTAATGATGTAGATCTCAAAATTGCTAACTCGGCGAGGTCTTTAGAAGGATTACTTCATCAAGAAAGTCAAGCTCTGAGACAGATAGTATCCGAAATCCAAGAATCTGAACCTGCAGTATCCAAAATCCAGGAATGGGAATCTGTAGTATCCAAAATCCAAGAATGGGAACCCATTATATCCAAAATACAAGAATGTGGGGACCATATTGCAACACTACAAAAGGGCAATGATACATCTTATGCTCAGAACAGTTCAGGTCAACCCCCAATGGGGTGTTATGGTACTGGAAATACTTTACATAAAGTTGTAAACATGACGGGGATACCCCCTTCACCACCACTATTGTTCCCAGCTGCTATTCAGACAAAGATGGCACCAGGGGGTTCCTCAGAATATGTAGAGTATAGTTATGAGCCACTACATATGAAAGACATCAAAGATTTTAAAGAGGCAATATCCATGTATGGTATTCACTCTACTTATGTAAAGCAGCTCCTGAATTCATGGTCTGCAAAAAACCGAATCCTCCCCTTTGATTGGATGCAGCTAACGGCTGCTGTCTTGGACCAAAGTCAAAACTTACAGTGGAGAAGCTGGTTTAGAGAGGAAGCCAGGACCTTAGAACACCAAGGAAGAATTAGGGGTTTCTTTGCTTCTCAGGACCAAATCCTTGGTGAAGGAATGTTTGCTGACGTGAAGACTCAAACTACTTATGACGAACATACTTTATTGCTATGCCGTACGGCTGCACTTAATGCATGGGAAAAGATTTTAGACCCAGGTCAAAAAATTGAGCATTATGCTAAGGTCAAACAAGGTTTAAAAGAGCCTTATACTGACTTTCTACACAGGCTTACCACGGCTGTACATAGAGCAATATCAGATCCAGAAGCTAGAAAGCCAATAATACTTTCTCTGGCCTTTGATCATGCTAATCCGAAATGTAGAAGACTGCTTCTGCCTTTAAAAATCAGAGCCGCACCTCTAGAAGAATGGATTCAATATACAATCAATGCTGAACCTCTCCATAGTAATGAAGAAAATTGGGTAGACCAAGCCATTGATAAAGTAAGGAAGAGGAACCAAGGAATCACTTGTTTCAACTGGGGTAGACAAGGCCATATAAGACGAAACTGTACACAAAGTACTCTTGGAAATGATGCCCGATCTAGGTTTAATTCGAACAGAAGGCCATTGCCTTCTGGATTATGCAGAAGATGTGGCAAGGGACGGCATTGGACCAATGAATGTAGATCTACCAGAGATAAAGAAGGCAACCCTCTGCCATCGGGAAACGCCTTTTAGGGCTTCCCCCGGGAAGCCCCCCAAAATCAGACTACAAATTCGAGGATGGTGAGATCATATCCGGTTGTAGTAGAAGACCAGCATTCTCAGGACGAATAGAACACCCAATACCTGATCTTGAAAAACATACAGTATCAGATGATAACATAAATTCAAGAGAAGATTCAGAAACTCCAAAGAAAATTACGAAACGAATATTTTGGCAGACTTCAATAAATGAACAAAGACCAAAATTGGGGATACGGATAGATAATATTTATATCCAGGGTTTAGTCGACACGGGGGCTGATGTTTCGATCATAACCCCACGGTCCTGGCATCCGAGATGGCCTTTACGGACAGTAGATATCCAATTTCTGGGTATTGGAACAATATCTCAGGTGAAACAGAGTGTGAGGTGGCTTGAATGCATAGGACCAGAAGGTCAGAAAGGACGGTTGAAGCCATATATGGCTGATATAGCAGTGAATCTGTGGGGTCGCGACCTCCTAATGCAATGGAATACCCAGATTAAAATCCCTCCTGGTTATGATGTCAGCCGGAGGCTCAACTACGTTTCCAAAAATGAAAAAAATTCACCAACCATTCAAGTTGTACAAAAGAATTGCCCTATATCCACAGATCTTAATAAGACACTCACAGCACTGCCTTTGAAATGGTTAACACAAAAGCCTATTTGGGTTCAACACTGGCCTTTGACAAAAGAAAAACTTCAGGCTTTGGAACAGTTGGTACAGGAGCAGTTACAGGCTCAGCATATCGAAGAATCAACCAGTCCATGGAATTCTCTTGTTTTTGTTGTCAAGAAAAAATCTGGAAAATGGAGGATGGTGACAGATTTAAGAGCAATTAATAAGGTGATTCAACCTATGGGCTCCTTACAATCTGGTATTCCCCTGCCTTCTCTGCTACCTAAAGGATGGCCTATTACAGTTATTGACTTGAAAGATTGTTTTTTTTACCATACCTTTACAGAAGCAAGACAAAGAGAAATTTGCTTTTACAGTGCCTACTCTTAATAATTCAGGGCCAGCTAAGAGGTACCAATGGAGAGTCCTGCCCCAAGGAATGTTAAATAGTCCCACCTTATGCCAATATTTTGTACAACAACCACTAGAAATACTGCGCAAGCGCTTCCCACAATCTATCATTTACCATTATATGGATGATATTTTGTTGGCAGACCCAAACCCACAGACATTAGAAACATTGTTTAAAGAACTACAGAAAGTATTTCCTAATTGGGGACTGCAAATTGCTCCAGAAAAAGTACAGAGGGGAGATTCTATCAATTATTTAGGATATAAGATAGGTTTACAAAATATTAGGCCACAAAAGGTAAAATTAAATAGAGATAAATTGAAGACTCTTAACGATTTTCAAAAGCTACTAGGAGATATTGCTCATATACGGCCCATGATTGGTATAAAAAACTATGAACTAGTTAATTTATTCAAGACTTTATAAGGTGACAAGGGTTTAAATAGTCCAAGAAAACTATCTGATGAGGCCGAGAAAGAATTAGGGTTGGTAGAAAGAAAACTTCAAGAAACACATGTGGATCGTGTGGATCCAGACCTAGAATGCATACTTGTTATTTTACCCTCAAGACAATCTCCAACAGGAATCTTAATGCAAAGAGAAAGCATCATATTAGAATGGATATTTCTGCCACATAGGCCAAGCAAAAAGATGAAGACATATATCGAAAAAATTGCTGATCTGATTTTTAAAGGTAAATTGAGACTCCGCCAATTGACTAGAAAGGACCCTGCAGAAATTGTTGTGCCTTTGACTAATGAAGAAATTGAACGATTATGGGCAGACAGTGAATCTTGGCAAAAGGCTTGCAGTGACTTTTTAGGAGAAATTAATAATAAATATCCCCAAAACAAGAGAATTCAATTTATAAAGGAAACTAATTGGATCTTTCCTCGTGTAGTACAGGATGAACCAATTTCTGGAGCCCCTATATTTTATACAGATGCAAACAATTTAGGGAAGGCTGGCTACAAGTCTGAAAACCTAACTAAAGTGGCTCAGAGCCCTTATAACTCTGTTCAAAAGTCAGAACTATATGCGATTATTATGGTGTTGTTGGATTTCACAGAGCCTCTTAACTTAATTACTGACTCTCAATACGCAGAAATAGTTGTTTCACATATTGAAACTGCTGACTTCATTCATGATGATACAGACTTGACCTTACTATTCATACAACTACAAGATATCATCAGAGGTAGGATACATCCTATGTACATAACACATATCAGGGCACACACGGGCCTCCCAGGCCCTCTAGCGCAGGGTAATGAGGAAATAGATCGGTTGCTAATAGGAAGCGTGCTAAAGGCCACAGAATTTCATGAAAAACATCATGTTAACAGCAAAGGGCTGAAGAAGAGTTTTCCCATCACTTGGATTGAAGCAAAAGAAATAGTAAAAAAATGTGACACTTGCTCTTTCTATAACCAACCATCTTTACCTGCAGGAACTAATCCTAAGGGTACACACGGAAATGAGATATGGCAAATGGATGTGTTTCACTTTCCAGAATTCGGAAAGATGAAATATGTACATCATACTATTGACACCTATTCTGGAATGCAATGGGCAACTGCCCTGAGTTCTGAAAATGCTGATGCTGTACTAACTCACCTTTTGGAAGCCATGGCCATAATGGGAATTCCCACTCAGATTAAGACTGACAATGCTCCAGCTTACGTCTCCCGAAAAATGAAGATAATTTTTGCATACTATGATATAAAGCATATTACGGGGATACCACACAATCCTACAGGACAGGCAGTTGTGGAGAGATCTCACCGCACATTAAAAGAGATGCTTTATAAACAAAAGAAAGAAATGAAAAAACCCAGAGAGAGGTTGCATAGTGCCTTATTGACTTTAAATTTTTTTAACGCTGATGAAAAGGGAACATCAGCTGCTGAGAGACATTGGGTAGTAGAGAAATCTTCTGAGTTAAATCAACCCATTTACTTCAAAGATGTGTTGACTTCCGAATGGAAGCCAGGGTATGTGCTTCGATGGGGTAGGGGTTTTGCTCTTGTTTCAACAGGGACAGAAAACATATGGGTACCGACAAAACTAATAAAAGCCCGCTTCGAAAAGGAGTCTCTTCCTGAACAAGAAAAGTAACTGCTCATCCTTGACATGACAAACGGATGCATGGTAAGGAAAACACACTTAACAAACCTGGGGCAGGGTCTCTCAGTTTTGTCTTTACAGGAAAATGGATACAACTATTTTTACGGCATTGACTAAACATTAAATAATTACTCACCTGCAATAGAAGACAGACTGATGATTAAAGAATGTACAAGACGGACTACGAGACCAACTGATAAACACATGCACCACTGGGTAATTTCTCACTTTTTACTGCTTTACATCTTGCATCTACACCTCCAAAAAAAGAAAAAAAAAAAGTGGTCCTAATTTGACTATTAATAAGGCTGGATTTAGATTGGGAACTTGTGGCTTTCTCCCTCTCTAAACCCAAGCATATTGGTAAAGAAATATGAAAAATTCTGTCTCACATCATAAAAGCCACCTGGTGTGAGTCAGAAGGCAAAATATTTAGGGACCAATATTATTGTGACTTCATCTTAAACCTTGTTCCTCCCTGTTTCTGTACCTCTCAAACATCTCATTCTGTTTGCTTCCAGTCTCCTAAAGTCATGAAAGATATAAATATCTTTTGAATATCGACAATGCTTAAGTTTTCCACTGTAAATAACATTTCCTCCTATCAGCTATCTACAAAGAATCTGGAACCGAGATGGGGCCTCCACCAGAACAACTCCTGCTAGTAAAACAAAAATAAAAGAAAGAGTATGAGAGAGAGAGAATAAGAGACAGATAGACAGACAGACAGAGACAAAAGTAGAAAAATCAAGAACCTGGTGCGCACCAATCAATAATTGCTTTCAAGAAATAGATTATTCAAAAACAGCTGCAAGATAGCTCCTTATGATTATCCTTCAGATCACACTGCTAATTAAGTTTCCAGATGGAGTTAACCACTATCCTAAAAATGGTTATAGATGTATGTGGTCAGTCCATTAAGAACTAACCATTGTTTTAGCTTTTACAGGATCCCAAAGAGATGCCATCGCCCTTAAGTCAGCAGGAAGCAACCTTATAAATGACTACGCCCCCTTTCCCAATAAGTTTTATGCTCCAAAGGTTGTGGGTAAAACTAGATAAAAGACAAAACTATAATATAACATCAGAGATCTTTTTTGAAGAAGAGAGGGGGAATAGATAGGATAGATAAAGGTAGACTGTTCTACCTACCTATACTCCATTTTAGCTGAATGTATGGGCTAAGCTAAAGACAATTTGCACTGTCATAGATATTTGTATATTGATACTAATGCGAAATCATTTTATACGTTTAATTGTGATAATTTGTACACTGGTACAAAGTTTAATCTGAGATTGTTTTATATAACCAAAGCAACTTGTACTTCGATACAAATCTGAATCTGTAACTATTATGTAAAGCTGAATCTGAAATTGCTATATTTTATGTATGCTTCTACCTTTGTTTAAAATATTTGCACATCATTGTCATGTATACTATGCAATTACTACCTTCATTTAACTATACTAGATATAATGTATGATTGCACTAGTTATGATATATGCACAAGATGTTTTATATACCTCTGTTTGGATGATATATATGTATTTACATGTCTAAAATGCTGTGGACACTTTACCTGGTAAAATACCCCTGGCTAATGTTCGATAGTTCTACTAAGGGTCATTGTTCAGGGATTGTACACCCCTTATATAGGTATTCTAATTTTTAGTACAGGGTTTATTCCTTAAGACGATAAGATCTGCAGTCAACACTATTTAAGGTATCATGCCTAGACAGGATAAGACAGTCCCTTCAAAATTGTTCTGCCTGTGAAAAGATCTGTCAGATACCATAGGCCTATAGCCAATCCGATAGATGCTCTAACGGTGCACAAATCCAGAGGTGATTGTCCAGGTAGCTGTGTTGCTGTCCTCTCCCAAATTTTGGAAGTAACTACTTCCATATACTTCTGTCTTTCAGACAAATTCACCTTCCTTCTCAGGTCTTGAAGAGGTTGAAGAATAGATGTTTAAGGTTTTCACCCTAGTATCCCTTAGATAAGAACACTCAGGTGTTAGATTCTCACTTTCCCAGATTAACCCTTTAAAATAATCTATACACCCTACTATCTACCAATATTCTAGAACTATTAGATGTACCTTATATAAGTTAGGCTTTGATTAGCAATTGTACTTTGACCTCTCCTAGATACTACCTCATAATAATTCCTACTGTACATAGTCTTAGTTTAGAACCTTCTTAGTTAGAAAAAGGGGGGAGATGTTGTGGGATTCAGGTGTCAGCTGATAAGGTCAAAAGACACTTATACAGGGCACCGGGCCCCCCGACCTGAAGGGGGCAGGGGAAAGGCCCATTGAAAAGGGGCTGCGGAAGCACGAGACGGTCTCTTCCTGGTTCCTGGCTGTTGGAGAGAGGGTCCCATCGTCCGTCTCCAGGCTCCAGTCCCTGTTCAGGTGCTACTGTAACCTGTTACCTGTACCGTGAGTGTTGGTTTATATTTTAATAAATATCTATCTGGTATTGGTGTCCTTATAAGTAAACTCCGCCTACAGAGAGCTGTAAAGGAAAAAAACCAAACTACCTATCAGAATAATACCCGACTATTCAATGGAAGCAATGAAATCAAGAAGGTCCTGGTCATATGTTGTACAGACACTAAAAGAGCATGGCTGCCAACCCAGACTACTATACCTAGAAAAATTATAATCACCATAGGTAGAGTAGACAAGATATTTCATGACAAAACCATATTTAAACAATAACTATCCACAAATCCTATCATATAGAAAGCACTAGAGGAAAAATTCCAATCTAAGGAAATCAGATACAGCCATGAAACTACAAGCAATCAATAATACCACAAAAGAAAAACCCAAAGAACAAAAATATACAAATTCTACCACCAAAAATAACAGGAGATAACAATCACTGGTCATTAATATCTCTTAATATCAATGAACTCAATTTACCTATAATAAGACACACTCTAACACAATGGATAGAAAAATCCACCTCATCTTCAAAGACAGACACAGGCTCAGAGTAAAGGGTTGGGAAAAGATTTTCCAATCAAATGGTTCTAAGAAACAAGCTGGTGTAGCCATCCTAATATTTAACAAAATAGACTTTAAACTAAAATTAATCAAAAGAGACCAGGATGGACATTACTTATTCAACTCAGGAAAAATCCAACAAGATGAAGTCTCAGTCCTGAGTATTTATGCCCCAAACACAAGGTCACCTACATTTGTAAAGCTTAAACCTCATATCAAACTCTACACACTAATAGTGGGAGATTTCAATACCCCACTTTTACCCTTGGATAGGTCAACCAGACAGAAACTCAACAGAAAAATAAGGGATCTAATGGATGTTATGGCCCAAACAGACCTAATAGATATTTACAGACCATCCACTCCAAAATAAATGAATATACATATTTCTCATCACCCCATGGAACATTCTCTAAAATTGACCACATAGTCAGTCATAAAGTAAATATCAATAGATTAAAAAATGGGAATAACCCCTTGTATCATATCAGACCACTATGGTCTAAAGCTAGAGTTCAACAACAAAAATCACAGAAAGCCTAAAAACTCATAGAAACTGAAAAATATATCAATTGAACCACCTCTGGGTTAAGGAAGAAATTAAGAAAGAAATCAAACACTTCCTAGAATTTAATGAAAATAAATCCACAACATAACCAAACTTATGGGACATAATATAAACAGTGCTAAGAGGAAAACTCATAGCACTAGATGCCTATATGAAAAAACCTAGAGAAATCTCCCACAGGAGACCTAGCAGCACAGCTTCAGGTTTTAAAACAATTAGAAGAAAACTCACCTAGGAGGAGTAGACAGCAAAAAAAAAAATCAGATTTAGAACTGAAATTAATACAATAGAAACAAAAAGAACAATAAAAAGAATCAATTAATCAAAGAGTTGGTTCTTTGAGAAAGTCAACAAGATAAATAAACCCTTATCCAACCTAACCAAAAGAGAGAGAGAGAGAGAGAGAGAGAGAGAGAGAGAGAGAGAGAGAGAGAGAGAGAGAGAGAGAGAGAGAGGGAGGGAGGGAGGGAGGGAGGGAGGGAGGGAGGGAGGGAGGGAGGGAGGGAGAGAGAGAGAGAGAGAGAGAGAGAGAGAGAGAGAGAGAGAGAGAGAGAGAGAGAGAGAATCCAAATCAAAAATGAAAAGGGGACATAACAATAGACACCCAGGAAATCCAGAGAATTATCAGGTCATACTTTGAAAATATATACTCCACTAAAATGGAAAACCTAAAAGAAATGGATATCTTTCTGGACAGATACCACTTACCAAAATTAAATCAAGAGTAGACAAATGACCTAAAAGTACCTATAACCCCAAAGGAGATTGAAGCTGTTAGTAAAAGTCTCCCAAGTAAAAACAAACAAACAAACAAAAAAAACCAACAAAAAATCAGATAGTTTCAGTGCAGAATTCTACTAGACATTCAGAGAAGAACTAATACCAATACTCTTCAAACTGTTCCATACAGTACAAACTGAAGGGACATTGCCAAATTCTTTTTATTAGGCCACAATCACTGTGGTTCCCAAGTCACTCAAAGATGCAACAATGAAAGAGAATTACAGACCAATCTGTCTCATGAACATTGATGCAAAAATACTCAATAGAATTCTGGCAAACCAATTCCAACAGCATATCAAAAAAAAAAAAAAAATCATCACCACGATCCAGTAGGTTTCATCCCAGATAGTTCAATATATGAAAAACTGTGAATGTCATCCATCATATAAACAAACTGAAAGAAAAAAAAAACCATGATAATCTCATTAGATGCTGAAAAAGCCTTTGACAAAATCCAACACTCCTCCATGACAAAAGTCCTGGAGAGATCAGGAATATAGGGAAAATACTTACATATAATAAAGGCTATATGCAGCAATCTGACAACCAACTTCAAACCCAGGGGAGAAACAAAGCAATCCCACTAAAGTCAGGAACAAGATAAGTCCTCTCTCTCATTATCTACTCAATATAGCTCTCAAAGTTTTAGCTAAAGCAATAAGAAAACAAATGGAGATTAAGGGGATATAAATTGGAAAGGAAGAAGTCAAACTGTCTCTATTTGCAGATGATACGATTGTATACATAACTGACTCCCCAAATTCTACCAGAGAACTTCTATGGCTGATAAACAGCTTCAGCAATGTAGCTGGGTACAAGATTAACTAAAAAAAAAAAAAAAAAAAAAAAAAAAAAAAAAAAAAAAAAAAAAAAAAAAAAAAAAAAAAAAAAAAAAAAAAATCAATAGCCTTCCTATGCACTAAGGAAATAAGGGCTGAAAAGAAATAAGGAAAGCTTTACCCATTATAAAAGCTTTATAATAGCTGCAAATAGCATTGGATATTTTGGCATAACTCTAACCAAAGAAGTAACAGACCTGTTTGACAAAAACATTAAATCACTGAAGGAAGAAACTCAACAGGATATCAGAAAATGGAAAGATCTCTCCTGCTCATGGATATATAGGATCAACATAGTAAAAATGGCAATTTTACCAAAAGAAATCTACAGATTCAGTGCAATCACCATCAAAATCCCAACACAATTTCTTTTTTACAAACCTTGAACGGATAATACTCAACTTCATATAGAATAACAGGAAACTCAAGACTGGCAAAATATCCCTGCTCATTAAAAACTTCAGGAGGCATCACCATCTCTGACTTAAAGATATGCTATAGATCTACAGTAATAAAAATAGCCTGGTACTGGCATAAAAACAGATTTGTCAATCAATGGAATCTAATCAAAGACCCCAACATTAACCCACACATCTGTGAAAACCTGATTTTTGACAAGGAGGCCAAAAACATTCAATGGAAAAAGGATAGTATCCTTAACAAATTTTGTTGGTTTAACTGGATGGTAGTATGTAGAAGAATGCAAAGAGATCCAAACCTTCCACCCTGCACAAAACTCAAACTCCAGTGGATTAAAGATCTCAACATAAACCTAGCTTGAACTTGATGGAAAAGAAATTGTGAAATACCCTCCAACACATTGGCATAGGTGACTACTTCCTAAATGTAGCACCAGTGGTAAAGACAATAAAAACAATAATCAATAAGTGGGACCTCCTGAAACTGTGGAGCCTCTGTAAGGCAAAGTATACAGTCAATAAGAGAAAATGACAGCCTTCAGAATGGGAAAAGATCTTCTCCAATCATACATTGGGCAGAGGACTGATCTCTAAAATATATAGAGAACTCAAGTAATAAGACCCATTTCTAAATAACCCAATTAAAAAATGGGGTTCAGAGTAAAAAGGTGAATTCTCAACAGAAAAATAACAAATGTCTGAAAGGCACTTAAAACGTTGCTCAACATCTTTAGCCATCAGAGAAATGCAAATCAAAACTACTTTGAGAGACTACCTGATACCTATCAGAATGGATAAGATCAAAAACACAGATGACACTCTGTGCTGGAGAGGATGCGGAGCAAGGGGAACACTCTTCTATTTTTGATAAAAGTGTAAACTTGTATAGCCACTCTGGAATGCAGTATGGTGGTTCCTCAGAAAACTGGAAATCAATCTCCCCAGGGATCCAGTGATACAACTATTGGGCATATACCCAAAGAATGCACATTTGTACCCCAATGGCATTAGCTCATCTTTGCTAATAGCAGCATTATTCATAATAGCATGAACCTGGAAACAACCTAGATGTCCCTCATCTGCAGAATGGATTAACAAACTGTGGTATATCTATACAATGGAGAAAAAAATGACATTCTAAAAATTTTCAGGCAAATGGATGGATTCAGAGAGTATCCTCCTGAGTGAGATATCACAAACTCAGAAAGAGAGGCATGGGATGTACTCACTCATAAGAGGATTTTAGACAAAAAGCAAAGAATATCCAAGCTGCAAACCACCACCCCTGAACAGCTTTGGATCAGAAGGAACCTAAGAGAGACATCCAGGGATTCCCCTAGGAAGAGGAAACAGAGAAGATCTCTGAGGACATTGGGATCAAATTGGGATCCTAATGGATAGAAACCAAGAAGTGGTGGAATCAAATCATTAGAGAAGGAGATGGTTGAGTGAGATCAGCAAGAAAGAGGGAGAAGAAAAATAGATGATATCTTGATAGAGGAAGCCAATGTGGGGTTGGAAAGAGACCGGGTGCTAGGGAAACTTCCAATAACTCACAGGATGTCGCTGCCTAGGTCTCCAACTAGTAGTGGAGGGAGTGCCTAAACAGGACTTCCTTTATAACCAAATGAATAACCACCCTAAGTGTCATCACAGAACCTATATCCAACAATGAATAAAGATGGAGGCAGAGATCCATGGCTGAGCACTGGGCCAAGCTCCTGGTCCAGCTGGATAGCAGGGAGAAGAGTCTGTATGAGTAAGGGGATAAGAATTATGAATAGGAGTTCCACAAAGATGGCTGGCTGGAGGGGAACCATCAGGAAAAGGAGCTAGGCCTTCCAAGGGTAGGCAACTGTCCATTGGCATGGCCAGTATGTAGAACCTTGAGGGGTGGGATCAGACTGTGTTCCTACATGTGGGCTGGCAGCTTGGAGTCCATTTCCTGCAGAGGAGCACCTAACCCAGTCTTGACTTTGGGATGAGTGTATTGGGCTTGTCTGGAGCGGATGTGCCACACTGAGCTGACTCACCTTGGGACTTCTTGCCCTTTTGTAAGAGGGTATGGTAGATGAGGATGGGGAGGCTGAAGGCAGACTGGGAGGGACTAGGAGAAGGAAAGGGAGGGACAAGCAGGAAGATATATGGGGAAAAAGACCTTTTTAAAAATAAACAAATTAATTTTAAAAAAATGAGAAAAAAGAAAAAAGAAAGAGAAAAAGAAAGATGGTCTGGGTAGATAGCTCAGTTAAGTGTTGATGGTGCATGTATAAGAACCTACCTGACTTTGATTTCCAAACACCACATCAAAAAACAAGGTGTAATATGCTATCTTGGCTCTGGAGAGATGGAAACAGAAAGATCTTTTGAGCTCATTAACCAGGAAGCTTTATCTTACTCGGTAAACTCTAGAACAATGAAGGACATTGTCTAAGAAACTGGGTGGGTGGTACTTATGGAATGGCATTTGAGATTGCCTTTTGGCTTATGCATGCATGCATACACACACATGCACTTCCATTTGTGTGGGCATTTGTGTGCATTTGCACACACACACAGGTGCTTACAGAGAAGCAAGAGAGAGAAGAAGAGGGAGGGAAGACAGAGACAAAGGGAGGGAGGGAAGAGAGAGAGAGAGACACACACACACACAGATGGAGAGACCTTTAGACCCATGTTTCGGGGACAAACTATTGTAAGTCATACATGGATCTGCATGCCAGGAAATGCATGATAGAAAGACAATCACAATCTTCTAGGAAACTTCACTATGATTTCTTCAACTACCACTGACTCCTTTGTTGAATGAAGCTGAATTTTTAAGTGGCCTTTATAAAAATCCACCAACAAGATCTTTAACTGATGAGAGTAGAAAGGTTATACATGAAAGGAAATCCTTTAAGTACAAAGGTCTTTAAGTGGAAAGGAGAATTAACTTCAAAGGCCAAAACACCCAATACAAATTGAATAATGAGATATGGCATACTGTCTTGATCAAAACATTAATTGCCATCTTTTATGTGCTTCCTCCACAGTGACTGTCCCTTGAGAGGGCCTTGTTAAAGCATCAAAGAAAAGAAATGTGAAGAAATTCTCTCTTTTTTTCTGTTATCAATAAGTAAAAAGCAAGTGTGGTTGGACCTACTTTATAAAGGTATTTAATCAGATCAGTTTAGATAAGCTGAATTATGAAGATATTGAGAAAATTCTTATGTTGGGATTATATTAATATTTTGCATATGAAAAATATACAAAACCTATATGTATGCAATATAAGATATACAAAATGTCTGTATTCAATGTGTATGTGTGTGCATTTGTGTGTGAATACACTGCTAACTCTCATCACTTGAGTTAGCCTCACTTCACTTTGCAATACATTATATCCTCTACACTATATTGTGAGTCTCCCATGAATTCTTTTGACTGAGATAACAAGTGCCAGGTAGTCTATGTGTATCCTACCTGTGACAAAGAGAGGCTCACAGTTCTCCAAGAAGTCACACAGCACTCACAAACATGACTTTAGAGGAACAGCATGTGGAGGAATTGATAGCTAGAATGAATCTAGCTTCTCAGTTGCATTGGAGAGTTTCCACATCAGTCCTATGTTTCCCAGTGAGTGCCTCTAATTATGTATGTAAGACATCCCTGGATATATGTTCTGTTTCTGGGAGGCCGAGGATAAGGCATAGTGACTATTACTCAGGGCTGTGCACATTCTCTAACCAACACATGTATACAAGAGTGCCTTCATTTTTATTGGCCAGATTTTCATCTAGCTGTTTAGGTGATTGCCCACATCATAAGCTTTTATTTACCAACAGGCTTAATTTTTGTTCTCTCTTCAGTCTTTTTACTACTTGTAAAATTTTCCCTTCATGAATTTTAGATCTTTTCTCTAAGTCAATAGTTCTCAATCTTTGGGTTGTGGTCCTTCGGTGTTTGAATGATCCTTTCACAGGAGTCACCTGAGAGCATCTGCATATGAGATATTCACACTACAATTCACAAAAGTAGCAAAAATTCAGTTATGAGGAAGCAACAAAAATAATTTTATAGTTGGGGGTTACTGAAACACAAGGAACTGTATTAAAGGGTCACAGCACAGGGAATATTGAGAATCACTTATCCAAATATACTTGAACCACACACATAAACTGACTACTTGGTGGCTTGCCAAATTTCTTTATTGAGAAAGCCATCCTTTGGAAATTTTCTTTATGTTCATCTTGACACTCAGTGGGCATTTCTCAAGTATACATGGTGGGTTGTTGATGCCACACACACTAAAAACATCCTCTGATACACTTTTAGTGGCATCTAAGTGCCACTTAAATGTTTAATAATGCTCTATTCATATATGTGCTTTCAATATTCCCTAGAAGTCTTGGTTATAAAAGCAAAAAACTCAGCTGACCTTTTCATAAATAAATAAGAATTCATCTTCCAGCAGTCACAGGGAAAGCAGCCTAGATTTATATTTATCATTAGTACTAAAAATCTCTCTCCATAAACATAGTCATTGTCTATGATTGTATATGAATCTCTCTCTCTTTCTCTCTCTCTGTGTGAGTGTGTATGTGAATGCAGGTGCATGGCACAGATGTGGAGGACAGGGGGCAACTTTTGCAAGTCATTTTTCTCTTTCTACCATGTTCAGAGACTTCTTATTTATAGCTCATGTAAAATTCTTTTGGGTGACTTTCAAAGCTTTCCTTTTTCACCCATTTTCTTAATTTTAATTTTATAATGTGACTTGACATATGTGTATACCTAAATAGACTTTAAAATACACTTGGTTGCAAATGAAATGTTGATGGAGAAAGTTAGCTATCAATTGTGCCAACACATTTTAAATTTGGGCTTAATTTAGAGTGTGGATAAAGACTAGAATACCTGACTAAATTGTCTATTTGTCTGTAGGTACGTTATGTAATTGTCTATCAGCCCCGGAAGGGATTTGTCTGATGTCAAGAGTCTTCTTTTTCTCTAACTTCTTACATATTTGAATACATCAGAGTATTAGGTTGCCCTTTGCCCTTTGCCCTTTGCCCTTTGTACCAGAACATTACACAGTAGATATTCACTCATCTTTTAAGGCCTCCTGAAGTTAGAAGTTAGGATTCATTCCAAGGACTATCAGTGACTAAGTCATTTTGGACAAAGAATCAGGACATACTGCATTTCTCCAGGTCAAAAGATTAATTGGTTTTAAGCCTCCAAAATGTCCATAGCACTGACTCATAAGTTTTCTTTCAGGGGATTCCAGATTTTTATGCTAATTATGCATTGTGGTGGTTTGAATAAGAATGTTCTCCGTAGGCTCATATATTTGATACTGGGTATACAGTTGATAGACTGAGAAGAATTAGGAGGCATGGCTGCAACAGTGGGGATGTGTCATTGGATAGAACTTGAGGTTTGAAAGGACTCCTGCAATTCTCAGTTTGTTTTCTGCCTCTTGCTTGTTATTTGTGAGATCTGAGCTTTTGTTGTTTCTGCCACTATGCTTTTGTTCCTTTGCCATCATGGATTCCAACCCCTGAAACTCTAAGCCTAAATTAAACAATTTCTTTCTTAAGTTGCCTTGGACATGGTGCTTTATTACAGCAATAGAAAAATAACTAATACACTCATGTGACATGGGAATGTCTTTCTGTATGCTGTGAATATTAGTCTTTAAATAAAGGAGCTGTTTTGGCCTATGATAGGAACCATAGAAAAAGTAGGAAGGGAAATCAGAAGGAGAAGGGCAGAGTCAGAAGAGATGGAGCCAGTCACCCAAGAAGAAGTATGTAAGGATCACATGTGAGCCATGGGCACAAGGCAGACAGATTAATGAGTTGAGTTAAGATGAAAGAGCAAGTTAGCAATGTGCCTAAGCCATAGGCCAAACAGCATAAACTTAGTATAAGCGTTTGAATCATTTTTGGTGGCCTAATCAGCAGCAGGCAGCTAAGGGGTTTGGGGTTGCAGGTCTGTGGGTCTGGACTTCTGGCCACCTGGGAGCAGGAAACCTATTGTAACAGATGGTATCCCAATGTGGGCCGAACACCCACATAAAGCCTGAAAGAGTTTAAAAAGGGTTCTAGAGCACAGAAAGTGAGCCAAAGCAGCTTCCAAATTGTGTATCTGAAGTGGGTCATTGTACAGAGAAAGCGTGTCATTTGGGCCACATTCAAAATGGCAGCAGCTGACTTGCTCAATAGCATGTGATTAATTTAAGGTTTACATTTATATTGAACAAAAAGGAAACATAGTCAAACGGTTTTTTAGTAGCAGCGTTTCTTGGGTCTGCTCGGTTTACTGGTAGTGAATGGAGATGCAGCCCCTTGAAGAGAACTTGCTGATTCAGCTTTATCTGTAAAAAGTATGTGGCTCTTTAAGAGGGTGCGAGTATTTTAAAAGCTCCTCTGGTTGGAAAATGATTAAAGATTCACAATTAAACAGATTCAGGTGGGAAATAAAACCCTGGAAACATGTCACAATGTGTAAAAGGTACATAGTCTTCAGAGTGAGAGAAAAGAAAGGTAGAGAAAGTCTGCAAAAAAGAGAAATAGAGGAATAAAAATATAATAAGCCACATAAAGATGGAAAATAGACACAAAATCTGAGTTATGGTTATTATTGTGTTTTCTTTTAATTTTTTAACTGTTAATGAGCTAACTGCAGAAAAACAATGGATTGCAAAGGCAAGTCAAACAAGAACTTATATTTTAAATGTATCTTGACTTTGAAATTTGGGTCTAAGGATTTACTGCTTGGAAGAGTTCTGCTTTTGTTTCCACAGAAGATGAGAACCTGTGAATTGCTTCCAAGCAAATATGGTTTCATCAACCAAGACCACCTGAAAATTCTCTGATGGGAAGAGATGATCACATCAGCTTCAGGGCTGCAGACTAAGACAATCCAGTCTCAAGAACCTGTGAGATTGACAATGCCCCTTAATCAGCAGGAAGTAGTAATGGAAAGCTATGCCCAAATTTCCCAAAATACTGTTGGTAAGTGTGTGTTTTCATTATAAATGGTCATAGTTAATCTTTTTCTAAGAAGAAAAAGGGGATATGGTATATGAGTTATTTTTAAAAATTAGATTATTGAATTTACTTTAATCCAGAAATCAGCTGTTAGTCCCAAAATATTTTAAATTGGTATGGATTTTGGTTTATTGATACAAATACAAATTTAAGGTCAATTTTGTTATGCTGTATGCATTTTTTCTACTCTTGTTTAAGGTATGATGTTTATGCAACTGATTTAGAATTTTAATGTATAATTAAGAGATGCATGTTAGTTAAATTTTTAGGTATAAAAATACATTTCAATTAAATAGGTAATCTTCAAACACTTCTAAGACCTACAGAATATGACTTAAAATATTTTTAAGAACGTAGACTTTTCTGAACAGAGAGACAGATCTGTTTCTGACAGCACCAATCTACTTCAAGAGAAAAATAGGCATCAAAGAAACTCCATATGAAGTCTACTTTCTCTGTGGCAGTGGTCAGCCACTGAACAATAACCTGTTCTTGTATTGACTGCTTGACAGTATGCTGTTTAAACTGGACATGCAGGTTCCATAGGAAGGTAACCTCTGAACTTTGGCAGAAAAAGCTGAGATGGTCATTCAGGTTTCTGCTTTTCAAAGAAAACTGTCAGATATTCTTTAGGACACAAGGAGAAGTGACTGATGGACTGTGCTAGAATGGGCAGAGCAGATTTTCCTGCTTCACTGAAATGAAAAGAGACTCTGAGCCTGTAGGCTGAAGATGGATGCCCCAACTTTATAAAGGAACTTTGGGTGACTGTCCAGGCAGATGGATGCCATCTTTGTCATTTCTAGATTTTGGAAGTTGCTTGTACTTCTGGTTTACTTGGGTAAATACTATTTCCTTCTGTGGTCTTTGATGTAGTTGAAGATTAGATAGTTATAGGTATAGTTTTCTTAGCTATTTTAAGGTATATTGGGTAAGAAACTTTAGATTCATAGGGATAAGGTAGATAATAGAATATTTTCTTTAATTTTGCTAAATAGAAATAGAAAAGATACTGTAACTGTAATTCTTTCTTGGGAGCTATTTTGTCATATGTAATTTTGCTTTGTTAAAATTGAAACCTTCTTTTTTGATTAGACAGAAAGGGAGAGTTGGTATAAGAATGCCATTCTGTATGCTGTGAATATCAATCTTTAAATAAAGGAGCTGTTTTGGCCTATGACAGACACCATAGAAAAAGTAGGAGGGGAAATCAGAGCATACGAAGGAGAAGGGCAGAGTCAGAAGAGATGGAGCCAGTAACCCAAGAAGAATCATGTAAGGATCACATGTGAGCCACGGGCCACGTGGCAGACAGATTAATGAGAATGGGTTAAGGTGAAAGAGGAAGCTAGCAATGTGCCTAAGCCACAGGCCAAAACAGCATGAACTTAATATAAGTGTCTAAATCATTTTTTGGGACCTAATCAGTGGCAGGTGGCTAAGTAGTCTGGGACTGCAGGTCTGTGGGTCTGTCCCTCTGGCTGCCTGGAACCAGGAAACCTACTGTAACATACATGGGTGTCTAAGTAATGTGTTAAAGTGAAGCTAGCACAGGCTTGTGTATAAAATATAAGTTCTGTCAGTTTTTCACAAATGCAATTTCAAATAAGGAAAAGAAGTTATAGGAGTCATTTATGGAATGGAGTCTACAGGGTTGTTGTGAGGCAATGACTTGTGGTGTGTGGAGTAGACATAATGGTTTTTACATATACATAATTATATGTATATGTAAATACATAATACATATACATATACATAATTATAAAGTCTACTGAGTAGATACTCACTCTGGAGGTAATTTAGTTTCCATTCCAAGTCCTGAAAATGGAATGTCACTCATCATTGCCAGGCTTTAGCTTTGCAGTCCTGAGGTCTATGGCACAAATGACATTGTGCTCGTTTCAGTCCTGACTTCTTTGCTCATGGTGGTGGCACATTGAATCATTTATTTACTTTTTTCTAAGTCTTATCTATTACATAGAACTAAGACTCAGTTTGAATTAATTAGCTTGATTTAGGGGTTTATGAGACAAGCCATTACAAACTGGTAATTATGAGCTTGATATACAGAAAATTATGCATATTAATGGAATTTGTTACTCCAAGCACAAGGAGATAATGTAATTCTTAGAATATGACTGCTGACATTTTATTTTTCTTCCCTACAAAAGGGTAACAGTGCTGCAGGGCACAGGGTGCCTGCTGTAAGAGCGTATGCCAGCATTGTACACTGTATGGGACTCATCCTTAAACCTTTTTTTGGCCTTTTAACTTGAAGCCATTCTAATTTTAATTTAATTTCTTGGCCTTCTGCTTTTCCTATATTCCACCATAACTGAAGGGTGAACACATTTTATAGTTATTTGGATTTCATTTTCTGTCTCACATCTGATAAATGACAGTTATCTTTGTACATTTATTTATAGGGCAATCTTGTAAAAAGGAGGAGTAAAACTAAACTTGATCATACATTTATTTAACTTTAATGTAGAAAAGAGCATAAAAACATGCAAAATATATCCTTCTCTGGAATCTTGTATATGCAGACATACTTGACGGATATGTGATATAAAATAAAGTATTCTTAATTTCAGAAGCTATAATTAGTTTCTATGATGAAAAGAAGTATAAGATATCATATGAGAGAATGAAGACAGAAAATATTTCTTTCACTATTTTATTTTTAGTATGTGTGTGTATGTGTGTGTGTGTAATTGTAGTTCATGCACCTCTTAGGGCATGTACCTTTGAAGGTTTGAAGAGGCATAGAATCTTTCACAGCAGGTGTGGAGATATATATTAAATAAAAGTAGTCTTGAATATCAGAGTCAACCACAGAGCCAAGCAGCAAAGGTCAGGAAGTGGTGACCCACACCTTACATCTTAGCTTAGGAATGTTGAAAGAAGTTAAGAGAGCTGGGGAAGGGGGTAGTTTTCCAGCTTTCCTGGACACTTCCTTGGTGGGCTGAGAAGAGACAGGTTGGAACTGAAGGATTTCATGGAGACAGGCCTGAGAAATTGGCAGATGAGAAGTGGCTGTGGTTTGTTTCTTTATCTCTCTGATATTCCAGACTAATTTTAATAAATATGTATCACCACATGCAGCAGTTATAGGCAGCTGTCAGCTAGGGACTGAACTCAAAACCTCAGTAAGAGCATGAAGGGCTCCTGCTTGCTAACTCATCTGTCCAGCTCCAAGACTCTTATTTTATATAATATATATATATGTTTATATATATATATATATATAATCTATTTCCACAGTCTATGTGTTATATGTGTTGAAGCCCTGTGTTAATTTTTGTTCTTGTATGATAATGAGGTAACTATTCAGGGGCTGATGTGGATGGAAGGTTTGAGACCAAATAGATTGGGTTGGGTGACAACAAATGAGAAAAGCTGTGGATTATAAAGTCATGTCGCTGGTAGACATGGTCCTGCATGAGTATGGAACAGGCTGGTCTACATTATTTTTGCTATATGTACATGTCCTGCTTAGTATATCATCCATGAATATATATCATGCATAGAACATTGAAAGCATTCATTAAGTTGCTTTTACTGATCAGCTAAGATCTAGGATAATTCATAAGAATGTTTGGTCATCATACTGACTCTCCTGTATCTTCAGACTTTCTTCATTAACATTTCCTTTATCTCCTGAATTTAAGACTCTCATAGAGAAGTAAATAAGAGCTAAGGCCTCTAAACTAAGAATTATTTAGTTATTTTCCATGGTTCCTTTTTCTTATTTCCTATCTCTCCTCCATCAGTCTGATGTTTCCCCTGCTCTCTCAGCACATATGCTGCAGCCAGTAAGACTTTTATCTCAGCATCCTTAGTGACCACAGTATGGTAAATGCAATGGGCATGGACGCATGGCTTTGAACTTGATTTTCTGTAGGATCAGATACAATCCCTTCAAAAACACTTCTAGTTTTAGGTAGGATTCTTTTTTTTTTTTTCCATTTTCCTCTTCAATGCTAGTATTCACCAGGATTGAGTTTTTAGTCCCTTATCATCAATTTATAAGTATTCCCTCTGTAATCTGGCTGGACAGATACTTTTGTACATGCTAGTAACTCTTACGAAATTTCTTCATTGTCTCTCTTCTGGGTCCCCAGCCCATGTTTCCTATTATCTACTGAATTGCTCTCTGAAAAATTTTACAAATACTGGGTCTTAAATGGAGATTCTTTCTCCTTAATTTGTCACATTCTCATATTAAAAAAATTGTTTAAGCCCAGGTAAATTGTTTCTTGTTTTTCCCTTGTAATGACCTTGACCCCCCCTGGTTTGTACAATTTTTCCTCCATCTCTTCAACAGGATTCCCAGAGCTTGGTCCAGCATCTGAGTGTGGATGTCTGCATTTGTTTCCATTACTGGATGAAGGCTCTCTGATGACAATAAGGATAGTCACCAATCTGATTATAGGAGAGGGTCAGTTCAGGCACCCTCATCACTATTGCTAAGATTCTTATCTGGGGTCATCCTTGTGGATTCCTGGGAATTTTTCTGGCATCAGCTTTCTTCCTGACCTCAAAATGCTCCCCATCAAGACATCTTTTATTACTCTCCCTCTCTGATCCACCATGACCTGTTCAATCCATTCCCTGTGTTCTCATCCTTTCCCCTCAAAGAAGCTCACAAGCTATGGACAGCTAGGAAGCTTGCATGCAACCAATCTAGGCCCTCTACATATGTGTGAAAGTTGTGTAGGTTGGTCTATTTGTGGGACTCCTAGTAATGGATTAGGGCCTAATGCTTGAGCTGGCTGTGGGGAATCTATGCCTCATACTAGGTTGTTTCACCTAGCCTTAATACAAGGGAGAAAGCTTAGTCCTAACTTAACTTGATGTGCCTGCTTTATTGACACCCATGGGAGACCTGCACCTGTCACAATGAGGTTTCCAACTTCATCTGGCCAGAAGTCCAAGCCCACAGACTTGCCATCCCAGAGCACCTCGCTACCTGCTACTGCATAGGTCCCGAAATGACTCAGACACTTATATTAGGCACATTGTTAGATAGTTCTTTTATCTTAACTCAACCCATTCTCATTAATCTGTCCTGCCATGTGGACCGTGGCTCACATGTGTTCCTTACATGTTTCTTCTTCAGGCGTCTGGGTCAATTTGTCTATGATTCTGCCTTCCTCCTACCTATTCTCTGTTTTCCCTGCCAATGTTTTCTATTGTGCCTGCCACGGCCAAAACAGCCCTTTATTTAAAGATTAATATTTACAGCATACAGAAGGACATTCCTACATCACCTCCTCATTATTGTCTAACCAAAAAGTAAGGTTTTAATTTTAACATAACAAAATTATGTATAACAAAACAACTATCAAGCAAGAATTAGTTACAATATCTAGTCCATGTGTATTTAACAAAATTAAAGAAAATACTCTATCATTTACCTTATCCTTGTGACTTTAAAGTTTCATATCCAATATACCTTTTAAAATAACTAAGAAAAACTATACCTATAATGATCTAATCTTCAACTACATCAAAGAACACAGAATAATATAATATTACTTGTGTAAACAGGAAGTATAAGCAACTTCCAAAATCTAGAAATGAAAGAGATGACACCTATCTGCCTGAACAGTCACCCAAAGTTCCTTTATAAAGTTGGGGCATCCATCTTCAGCCCAGAGACTCTTTTTAATTCAGTTAAGCAGGAAATCTGAAGGATTGCACTGCCCACTATGATATAGTTCATCAGTCACTTCTCCTTGTGTCCTGAAGTATGTCTGACAGTTTCCTCTGCAAAACAGGAACCTGACGGACAGTCTTGGCTTGTTTTGCCAAAGTTCAGAGGTTACTTTCATATGGAACCTGCATGTCCAGTTTAAACAGCATACTGTCAAACAGTCAATACAAGAACAGGTTCTTGTCCAGTGGCTATCCATTGGCACAAAGAAAGTAAACTCTATATGGAGTTTCTTCAATACCCATTTTTCTGTTGAAGTAGATTGGTGCTGCCAGGAGCAGATCTTTCTCACTGTCCAGAAAAGTCTAAGCTCTTAAAATATTTTAAATGCCATATTCTGTAGGTCTTAGAAGTGTTTGAAGATTATCTATCTAACTGAAATATATCTTTATATACCTAAATATCTAACTAACATGAATTTCTTAATTATACATTACAATTTTAAATGAGTTACACAAATATCATACCTGCAACAAGAGTAGAAAAATACACACACCATAATAAAATTGACCTTAAATTTGTTGTCAATAAACCAAAATTCATACCAACTTAAAATATTTTGAGATTAACAGCTGATTTGTGAATTAAAGTAAATTCGATAATCTATTTTTTTAAAAAATAACTCATATACCATATCTCCTTTTTCTTCTTAGAAAGAGATTAACTACAACCATTAACCATTTATAATGAAAATACACATTTGTCAGCAGTATTTTGGAAATTTAGGCATAGCTTTCCATTGCTACTTCCTGCTAATTAAGGGGCATTGACAATCTTACAGGTTTTTGAGACTGGATTATCTTAGTCTGCAGCTCCGAGGCTGATATGACCATCTCTTCCCATCAGAGATTTTTTTCAAGTGGTCTTGGTTGGTGAAGCCATAAGAGTCTGGAAGCAATCCACAGGTTCTCATCTTCTGTGGAAACAAAAGCAGAACTCTTCCAAAGCAATATATCCTTAGACCCAAATTTCAAAGTCAAGATACCTTTAAAAATATGTTTTTGTTTAACTTAGCAGGTTTTGCAATCTACTGTCTTTCTGCAGTTAGCTCATTAGCAGTTAAAAAATTAAAAGAAAACACAATAATAACCATAATCCAGACTCTTTGTGAATCGTCCATCTTTATGCAGTTTATTGTGTTTTTATTACTCCATTTCTCTTTTTAAAAGACTTCTATACCCTCTTTCTTTTCACTCTGAAGTCTATGTACATTTTACATACATCATAACCCATTGACAGGTTTTTTTTCCCATCTGAATCTGTTTTATTGTGAATCCTTCATCATTTTCCAACCAGAAGAGCTCTTAAAATGCTAGCACTCTCTTAAAAAGCCACATCATTTTTTCAGATAAAGCTGAGTCAGAAAGTCCTCTTAAAGGGGCTGAGTCTCTGTTCACTGCCAGCAAATAGAGCAAACCCAAGAAATGCTGCTACTAAGAAACTATCTTTGACTCTGTTTCCTTTTTGTTCAAAAATAAACAGAAACCTTAAACCAATCACATGCTACTGGGTCTTCGGTTGTGAGACTTTGGTAACTAGCCTGGTTGTAGCTTATGTTCCCTGCCACCAGTCTGTTGCCACCATTTTGTCTGTGGCCCAGATGCCACACTATCTGTGTATAATGACCTATTTCCGATTCATTACTTGAAAACTGCTTTTGGATCTGTTTCTGCTTCAGAAACCTTTTTAAACTTTCTCCAGATTTATGTGGGTATTTGGCCCACTTTGAGATGCTATCAGTTACATTGAGGTTTTCTGGCCCCATCTAGCCAGAGGTTCAGGCCCAGAGACCTGCTATAGCTGTCTGCCACTGTTTAAAGCCTCCAAAATGACTCAGATGTTTATATTAAGTTCATGCTGTTTGGCCCATGGCTTAGGCATATTACTTGCTAGCTCCTTCATTTTAACTCAACCCAATTTTATTAATCTGCCCTGCCACATGGCTCTTGGCTCACCTGTGTTTCTTACATTTTTCTTCTTTGGGAATCTGGGTCCATCTGCCCTCCTCCTACCTATTCTTTGATTTCCTCACCTAATTTTTCTATGGTTCCTGCCATGGCCAAAATAGCTCCTTCATTTAAAGATTGATATTCACGGCATACAGAAAGATATTCCCACATCATGCATCTTTCTGAACAGAAACAGAGGTGGAGTTGATGGGGGAAGGGAACAAGAAGAGAAGAGGGAGAGAAAACTACAGTCTCAATGTAAAATAAATGAAAGATTTTTAAAATATAATGTTGGCATATATTCAGTGAATTATGAAAAATTCTGAAAGTTAGTTTTGAATTTCTGATTATGAGATTATTTTCCAGTTTCCAGCCATGTCTGGTCTTTATTTTCTCTAGTATCTCTCTTCTGAGTGTTTCTAGAACCTCTTTTAGTTTCAGTGGTGTCCTTACATCTTTATATTTTTGGTCCTTTGTCCTAGAGAATTCTTCTTCCCTTAGCCACTTGACAAAGCTAAGTGTCAAACAGTGAGTGAGCTTCTTTACTTCTTTTCTCTCTTTTATTATCATGCATTTCAGGTGGAGCTTGCCATGTTGCTCTCACATCTATGATAGGTCCTTATTTTAGACCTTTGATTTTTTGCATTTATTTGTTCATGTATTTGTGTACGTGCACGTGTATGTCTGTCTCTCTGTGTGTGCATGTCATGGCATCTACTGGAAGGTCAGAGAACAATTTGAGTGAATAAGTTCTTTTCTCCCAGCACACGGGTCCTGAGGATTGATTGGGTTGTGAGGCTTGTTAGCAAGTACTTTTACCCATGGAGCCACCGATGTCACTGGCTTGATTTCAGTACTTCGAAATGCATGTGTCATAAGTATGAACAGAGGATGTTAATTTTTGAAGGCTGGTTATGTCACATTGTCAGAATGCCTCAGTATGTTATTTATTGTTTATCAAGTGACATCACTACAATTTATAGGCACACATTTACCTTTCTGTGCTCAGAAACAATCCTCATTAGTGTCTCAGTTATTAAGAATGACTGGAGACCAAGATGCTAACTCACTCAGAGGAAACCTTACAGAGCTCATTCTGTCAATTTAAAACATCTGGAAAGGCAACTTGGCATTCACACTATCTGGATAAGTATCCTCAATCCTCCTAGAGAAGTGATGATGAGAGCCAGATTGCTGCCAGCATGATAATTTCAGGAGGAGGGATTTCCCCCTTACATAGGGAAGATAATCCTGAGACCCTCACACAACTTGTCCCCTGGTTTGAACAAGAATGACATTTGCCTCATGTGTAACACTGTGTTTTACTGTATTTAAATGCCTGATCTACCCTCTAATTGGCTTATTATTCCTGTGGAATTTAACAACATACCCTAAATCATAGTACCCTAGAGACCAGCTTTCTTCTTTAAGCAGATTTTAAAAGTTTTTTTCATCAAAATCCCAACAAAATTCTTCACAGACCTCAAAAGTACAATACTCAACTTCATATGGAAAAACAAACAAACAAACAAAAAAACAGGATTATAAAAAAAAAAAATCCCTGTTCAATAAAAGAACTTCTGGAGTCAGTATCATCTCCGAGTTAAAGCTCTAATATAGAGCTATAGTAATAAAAGCAGCTTGGTATTGACATAAAAATAGGTATTGACATAAAAATAGGCACATGGATCAATGGACTAGAATTGAAGACTCCTACATTAATCCACTCACCTATGAACACTTGATTTTGACAAAGAAGCCAAAAATATACAATGAAAAAAAAGTATTTTCAACAAATGCTGCTGCATAATGGAGGGTGGTATGCAGAAGAATGCAAATAAACCCATATCTATCATCCTGCATAAAATTCAAGTCCAAGTGGATCAAAGAACTCAACATAAGCCCAGTTACACCGAACCTGATAGAAAAGAAAGTAGGAAATAGCTTTGAACTCACTGGCACAGGAGACTACTGCCTAAAATAAATGTCATACCAGTAGTACAGACATTGAGCAACACGCCTCCATTGCTGGTGGGAATATAAACTTGTACAGCCAGTTAGAAATCAGAATCAATATAAGCAAAACCACTCGTGAGCATACACTCAAAGGATGCATATTCTGACTACAAGGAAATTTGCTCCACTATGTTCATAGCAGCATTATTTGTAATAGCTAGAGCCTGGAAACAACCTAGATGCCCCTCAATCAAAGAATGGATAAAAAAGTGCTATATTTACACAAACGGAGTATTATTCAGCAATAAAATAAAATAAAATCCTGAAACTTGCAAATGAATGGAAGAAGAAAAATAAACATCCTGAGTAAGGTAACACAGGAAGACAAGCACGGTATGCACTCACTCATAAGTGAATTTTGGAAGTAAAGGAGAACCAGGCTACAATCCACAATCTCTCTGCAGCTAAGTAAGGAGGAAGAACCGAAGAGAGACATCCATGTACTCCTCTGGGAAGGGGAGTAATTTGGGACCATAGTGGGGAGGGCACAAGGGGAGATGGGAAGAGAACATGAAGGAATGAGTTGGCTTGGGGAGGAACAGAGAATGAAAACAACAAAATAGACATCTTGATAGAGGGAGCCATTGTGGGGTTAGAGAGAAACTGGGTGCTAGAAAAAATATCCAAGAACCCACAAAGATGATCCAAGCTAAGACTGCAAGCAGTTGTCAAGAGGGTACCTGAACTGTCCTTCCCTATAATCAGGTTGATTATTTGTCTTCATAGACTCTTCATTCAGCAACTGACAGACCCAGATGCAGAGATTTACAACTTAATACTGGGTGAGCTCCCAATCCAGTCGAAGAGAGGGAAGGGAGATTATATGAGCAAAGGGATCAAAATCACGAAGAGACAGCTGACCCCAGCCATTCGGAGCTCACTGACTCTGAGTTGACAGCTGGGGAATTTGCATGGGCCCCATCTAGGCCCTCTAAATGGCAGTTCAATGGCATGGGCAGCTTTTGGGGCCTCTGGAAGTGGGATCACAATTTATTCCTAGGGCATAAACTAGCATTCACTGTGAAGGAACACCTTGCTCAGCCTTGATACAGCGAGGAGGGACTTGGTCCTGCCTTAGTTGAAAATGTCAGACTATTTTGACTCACTCTGGGGATCCTTATGATCTCTGAGGAGTGGATGGGGAGATAAAATAAAGAAAGCTGGGGGGGGGTGTGACTGGGAAGACAGGAGGGAGGAGGAATGGTGGTTGCTATGTAAAATAAAACCATTTGAATATAGGAGTATGTGTGTGTGTTCTTAATCAATGATCCTACAATTTTGAATTTTCTTGATGAAAGTTTTTGAAGATCAGCAAGCTTTTGGCAAAGAAGACAGATAAGTTATTGTAAACAAAAGCCACACAATGCCTATAAATTCTGAATGGATTACATAGAACATGTCTATGTTCTAATATTACAGCTGCTTTTTAACCAGTTTATCCTGATATTTTGATGGCAGCATTAGAGGTTGTCAGGCGTTCACTTTGGGTATGTGTGGTTTTGTTTTTGAAAATCACTTTATTTAACACCAAATGGGGATATTTTGACAATATTTTTTTAATTATTATTTTTATGTGTGTGGATATTTTGCCTTGCATTATGGGCATGCAATACCCATGGAGGTCAGATAGGACATCAGATCAATTGGAGCTGAAGTTGTAGGTAGTTGTGGACTGCTATGTGGGTGCTGGGAACTGGGTCATCTAGAAGAGTAACAGGTGTTCTCCACCACTGAGCTGTCTCTGTAGCTCTCATTCAGGCTATTTTAATGCAGTTGAAATACAGCAATGGGTTGGGAGATATTACGTATGGTAGATTTATTAAATGTTATTTTTTAACTGTTGACATAAACAAATGAACAAATAGAACTGGACAATTGCAATGTTTGTTTACTAACCTGGGCATAGATGAGAGATCAAATGGATGTTTTTCAGGATTAGATGGATGTGTCTTAAACGTCAACATCCACGAAAGCAGTAAGACACGCCATTGGAGAGACTATTAGATTTTGGAGGAGTAAGGAAATGGGTGTTTCTGATGGCATATGTCCTTAATCATCAGCTTCTCTTTTTAATTTTTTAAGGTGTGTGTGTGTGTGTGTGTGTGTGTGTGTGTGTGTGCAGAGATTGATGCCCACTGTTTTCCTTGACTGAACTCTCATTTAGCAATCCAGGTGAGATATCTCACTGAAGCCAGAGCTTGCAGATTCTGCTAGCCTAGCAGCAAGCTTGCTCCAGGGATCAACCTATCTCTGGGATTATAGACAGGTGCATGGTTTGGGGATTTTTCAAACTGTAGTTCTGTTGCTTGCGTGGGAAGTACTTTATCCCAAGTCATCTCCCAACTCCCAGCTCTCTTTGTTTTTTCTCTGCTTTATTGCAAAGATCTGGACCCTGTGTTCTGTTGATAAGAATTGGAGGTAGAACCAAGCGCTAAAGATGACACGGAGCTGATATTTAACACAGCTGTTCAAATGCACCAAGGATGGCGGAGTGGATGTCTATTTCTCACTTGTCTCATTGGAGATTGGCAGTTTCTGCCATTTTCATACCCTGAGTACAAATCAGTTCTGTAAATATCTATTGTTCCAGACGATTTCCCAGGAGGAGCAGTGGGTAAAGCATGAAGCACTAGGTGGAAATGCATATGCTGCCTGTGTTATAAATCAGTTCTCTAAATATAATTCCACAGTGGAAGAAACGGAAAGAAATTTCCAATAGGAAATAAATCAATGAAAAAGTAAACATATAAAAGGAAGAAGTGACATTATCATCCTGACTTTTGAGATTTCAGAACTTCATTTACACACATTCTTTAAAAAATTATTTATCTATTTATCTATTTATCTATTTATTTATCTATTTATCTATTTATCTATCTATCTATCTATCTATCTATCTATCTATCTATTTAAGGAAATGACAATTTCAAGTCAGTCAAACTGCACAGATTTCCAGCTCAGGAAGCTAGTTCTGAGTACCATGGCTTAGGCTATTTGCTTAAACATAAGGCTTTGATGCTGAAGGTTCAGGATGAGTCCTAGAAAATGCTAGAGGCATTCAGTTGCAGCCCGTTTTACCATGCTTCCTGTGACATGCTCTAAGACTTTGTGGGTGAATACTTGTAATAATGCAAACCTAGCTTTGTCATTGACTTTTTCATTTCTAGGTCCTCTGGAGAGCAGAGAACTCCTTGAGAAACTTTAAATAATTTTATAAAATATTTGAAATAGAAGGAGGTTTCTGGCCCCATCTTGCCAGAGGTCCAAAACCACAGACCTGCAGTCCCAGACTACCCCAAATAATCACACAAAGGCTTATATTAATTTTATGCTGTTTGGCCTAACACTTCAGCATATTGCTACCTAGCCCTTTCATATTAATTCTACCCATCTCCATTAATCTGTCTTGCCATGTGACCTGTGGCTCACCTGTGTTTTCTTACATGTTGAATCTTGGGCAGCTGGATTGTGTCTCTGTCTGACCCTATCCTCCTTCTCCTACCTCTGCTCTGATTTCCCACCTACTGCTAAGGTGCCCCAAATAGGCCAAAACAGTTCATTTACTCATAGTGTATAGAAAGACATTCCCACATCACTTGCCCTTTTCTGTCTAGTCAAAAAGGAAGGTTTCAACTTCAATTAGCAAAATTACATATAACAAAACAGCTATCAAGCAAGAATTACAGTAACAATATCTAGTTTGTTTGTGTTTAACAAAATTAAAGAAAATATTCTATCATCTACTTTATCTTTGTCAGTCTAAATAATTATATCTAATATACCTTTTTAAATAACTAAGAAAAACTATAACTATATCTATTTAATCTTCAACTACATCAAAGACCACAGAAGGATAAAATATTACTCAAGTAAAGAAGAAATGCAAACAACTTCCAAAGTCTATAAATGACAGAGATGATACCTGTCTGCCTGGTCAGTCACCCAAAGTTCCTTTTTAATGTTGGAACATCCATCTTCAGCCTACAGGCCTAGAGTTTCTTGCATACCTTTCAGTGAAGCAAGAAATTCAAAGGACTGCTCTGCTCATTCTGGCATAGTTCGTAAGTCCCTTCTCCTTATGTCCTGTAGGATGTCTAGCAGTTTTATCTGTGAACAGGAGCCTGAAGGATCATCTTGGCTTGTTCTACCAAAATTCAGAGGTCACTTTCCAATGGATTCTGCGTGTCCAGTTTATACAGCATACTGTGAAGCAGTCAATACAAGAACAGTTTCTTGTCCAGTGGCTAACCTAACCATTGCCACAAAGAAAGCAAACTCCATATGGAGTTTCTTTAGTGTTCATCATTATCTTGAAGTAAATTGATCCTGTCAGGAGCAGATCTGTCTCACTGTCCATAAAAGTTTAAGCTCTTAGAATGTTTGAAAATCTTGTATCTAATTGAAATATATCTTTGTATACCTAAAAAATTCTAACTAACATAACTGTAAGTTTGGTTATCCTGGGAGACTATTAATCTGCATTTCTTAATTATACATTAAAATTTTAAATGAGTTACATAAATATCAGACCTTAAACAAGAGTAGAAAAATACAGCATAACAATATTGACATTAAATTTGTATCAATAAACCAAAATCCATACCAATGAAAAATATTTTTGGATTAACAGCTGAATTTTGGATTAAAGTGAATTCCATAATCTATCTTTTTAAAATCATTCATATACCATATCCTCTTTTATTCTTAGAAAGAGATTTACTATAACTATTAACCATTTACAATGAAAATAAACATTTATAAACAATATTTTGGGAATTTGGGTGTAGCTTTCTATTACTACTTCCTGCTGATTGAGGGGTGCTGACAATCTTATGAGGGTTGTGAGGCTGGGTTTTCTTAGCTTTGAAGCTGATATGACCATGTCTTCTGATCAGAGAATTTACAGGTGGTCTTGGCTGATGAAACCATATTTGCCTGGAAGCAATCCAGAGGTTCTCATCTTCTGTGGAAACAAAAGCAGAACCTCTTTTCCAAAGCAACATATTCTTAGACACAAATTTCAAAGTCAAGATACCTTTAAAATATATGTTTGTTTAACTTAGGAGCCTTGCAATCAAATGTCTTTCTGCAGTTAGCTCATTAACAGTAAAAAAATTAAAATAAAACACAATAATAACCATAATCAAGACTCTGTGCCTATTTTCCATCTTTACATGGTTTATTATAGTTTCATTACTTCATTTCTCTTTTTTAGGGACTTGCTCTACCCTTTCTTTTCTCTCTGAAGCCTATGTACATTTTACACACATTGCAACCCATTTAGAGGTTTTCTCCATCGGAATCTGTTTTATTGTGTATCATTAATTATTTTTCAACCAGAAGAGCTTTTAAAATGCTAAACTATACAGTGCTGCTTTGATTGTTGACTCCACCCCTCTTTTCAATATGGTAGAGCCACTGGAGTCTTTCTTGTTTTCCCAATACTTATAATAGTATTAAATATTGTGGAACTTTTACCACTCCTATTCTGGGAAATTTTAGGTTCCACATGCCACCAAATAGAGCACGCTGCCACCTTTGCTCACTCCATTTAAGCATTTGGCAGCAGGGCCTCTTAAAGGGCCACAGCTTTTGCTGATAATGCTGTTAGGAAGCTGCTCTTAAAGGGCCCACATCAGCTCACTGCCAGCAAACAGAGAAGACCCAAGAAAATGCTGTTACTAAGACACTATCTTGTCTCTTTTCTCTTTTTGTTCAATATAAACAGAAACCTGAAATCGATCATATGCTGCTTGTTGCTTCTACAGAGTCTTCTGTGAGACTTTGGGAACCAGCTCCACCCCCCCCCCCACCCCTCCTGCTTAAGATGCACACCTCCACAAGCCAGTCCTCATTTTCTAATTTAAGCCCTGAACACCCTGGAGTCTCTCTACTAGGATCCACTTCAGAGATACAATTCAGAAGCTGCTTTTGGTTCTGTTTCTGTGCTCCAGAACCCCCTTTAAGCTTACTCCCGTTTTCTGTGGGTATTTGGCCCACATTGGGATGCCATCTGTAGAAATAGGTTTCTAGCTCAGACTGCTGAAGTCAGGACCTGCCCACTGCTGCTTATCTGGATCAGCACCCCAAGTCCTAAAGAAACACACAAACACATTAATTTCATGCTGTTTGGCATAAGGCTTCAGCATATTGTTAGCTAGGTCTTTCATATTAATTCAACTCATATCCATTAATCTGTCTTGCCATGTGGCCTGTGACTTACCTGTGTTACTTTACATGTTGAATCTAGGGCAGCTGAATTGTGTCTCTGTCTGACTCTGTCCTCCTTCTCCTACCTATGCTCTGATTTCCTGCCCATGGCTAAGGTGCCCCAAATAGGCCAAAACAGTTCCTTTATTCACAGCATACAGAAAGACATATCCACAGCACATTGATAAATAATTTTTAAAGATTTTTGATTAGCATAATTGTATTTATTTATGCACATATTAATATGAAGAACAATCAGTGTAATCATTGTTTAAAACATTCTATTCCTAATGGTAAAAAAAATCTAAGAAAAAATCCTATCCTTTAGCTATTCGAAATTTAAAATAAATAACAATAAATAAACCATCATTTATTGTTTTCATCTACTATGTGATAGAACACTGGGAGGTTTCTCTTACCTGACTGCAAGTTTTCAGCCATTACTAACTTCTCCTCTGTGGTGATATGTTGTATATTTAATAAAAATAGTCTGAAATATCAGAGGGCAGAGCCAGTCCATGAAGATCAGGGAGTGGTGACCCACACCTTTAATCCTCACATTCAGGAGGCAGAGATCCTTCTGGATCTCTGTGAGTTCAAGACCTAACAGAGCCAGGCAGTGGTGGCTCACATCTTTAGCAGTAGGAAAGCTCAAATAGGAAGTGAGATTGCTGGATGGAGAGAGAGAAGGGGGGTTTCAGCTTCCCCTGGCACTTCCCTTCTCTGCTCAGGACAGAGAGGCTTGGAGTCTGAGGACTTATGCAGACAGGCCTGAGGAGCTGGCAGGGTGAGAAGTGGCTGTGGTTTTTTTCTGGTACTCCAGCTTTTCCCCAATATCTGACTCTGGGTTTTCATTATAATACCAAATAGAGTTTGTGCAATACTCCTCATTGTTCATTCTTTCCTGAGCTTCATTCATGTTACAGTTCAGACTTTATTGAGAATACTCTCTCTGAAACCACTATGATATTTCTTGGTTATATTAGGTGGCTTAAATTTTAGCCAAAATAAAATACAAGTGACCAGACAATGACTGACATGAAGATAATAACTGGCCATTATTTAGAATTTTCAAAAGACACAAGGTGCTCATTTTCCTATGTTTCCATCTTTCCTCTGAGGAGAGCTTCTCTACTCCCACAAGAACATGACTCCTTTTCCATGTCTGTACTTTCCTTTCTGCCATATTTGACTTTGATGATTTAGCCTTCAAGTTCCTACTTAGCTGCCCGATAGGTGTTGCTGGGTTCTAAGAATAGAGTTATAGATCAACACCATTATTATGTATTGAAAGTATGAAAACAAAACAGCTTTAAACAACAAATTTACATCCACAAAATACAGTCAGCTATTCTCTTATACAATTGTGTTCCCAGGAAACCTTGCATTATTAATCATGGTGTATGAACAATTGATTGGCAGCAAGGAGCTTAGAACTGAGACACTTTCAGAATCACAGTTAGAAAGTTATTATTTCCACTAGGAATTTTCAGTGTTGTATTTTTGACCTATTAATAATTTATATCTGTAATATAAAAATTAAAAATTAATCAATAACAATTTCTGAATAAGCTTTGTGCATTTTAGATGATGAGCACCAAGAAACTCCTAATGACTTACCATTATCCAAAGGAAGTTTTATAATTCATTGTGAAGACCAGGCTAAAAATGAAATAGTTTAAAAAGATATTAAATCACAGTTAATGATGCTATTTACAACCGTCAATTTTGTTTAAGTCATGAGTGAAGGGTTAAGAGTATGTTCAGATAATTAGCTTAGTCAGTACATTGCAACTTAACACATCACATGCCATGCTGGTTCTAGGGCCTGAGATTCTGATAATTAAATGCACTTCATCTGTTAACAGTCAAGCTCAGAGTTAAGTGTGCTGCTGCAGGCCTGTAATCCCAGCACTCTTGACAAGATGGGGCTCTTGTCTTAAAAAAAACAAACTAGCTAACTAACTAACTAGCTATCTAGCTAGCTAGTTAGCCAGCCAGTCAACTAACCAACCAACCAACCAACCAACCAACCAACCAACCAATTAACTAATTAACTAACAATCAATCAGAATGGGTATGGTGCCACAACCTGTAATGTCAGCACTTTGGGGCTGTGGTAAAGAGATTACAATTCAAGAACAGGTTTACATTTGGACAGGAGGAAGAATACAGCGATCATGCAAAGTGCTTATTTGATCACACTGTTCTAGCTTAGTAGTTGAGCTCGCAAAATAATACTTAGCTAAATCTTTAATGGGAAGAACTAGAGTATTACAATAACAAATAAATGGTTTACAGAACGTGTCTAGGCATATTTACATCCTATTTGTTTTAAGGGAATAGAAACTTTGAGTAGATGTGAAAGTGTATTATTTACATTCTCCTGGCGGAATGGCTACACTTTTAAAAAAGGAGAAATGGATACTGCTATGGCCTCCTTCCAGGTTATACTTTGCCTTTAAGAAGTGACTCAATATTGCTTTGTTCAGTTTAGTCTTTATGCTGCAGACTGGGTGCTAGATACTGCAAAAGACAAGGGGCTCACCTCTAACATCTTGTTGTCTGTCATAGTGACTCTCAACCTGGGGTCAAGCTACCCTCTCAAAGGGGTCACCTAAGTCTATCAGAAAACACCGTTATTTACATTATAATTCATAAGAGTAGCTACAGCTATGAAGAAGCAACAAAAATAATGTTACGGCCGAGGGTCACGGCAACATGAGGAACTGTATTAAAAGGCCACACCACTAAGAAGGTTAAGAATTCCTGCTCTATCAGGATAGAAACAAGCACAATTCTCAGAGAAGTTTGAAGTGCCAGCTGTTTAGCTCCACAGGAAACCTGAGACATCAGTGATGAATTAATTCAGCATAGAGTCAGAGACAGGTCACTGATAAAGACAATTTCAGTTGCTCCTTAAGGAGGAGGTGGATTTACTAGGTGACAGTTGATGACAAGCAGAACAGCAAGAGCCAGAGAACAGATGAAGTGTAATATTTGTCATAAACACATTGGTTATTCAGAAGGGAGAATGTGCATGTGTGGGTACAGCAGAGAACATCTGAGGGTGTGAAAGGAGCTGATTCATTAGTGCATGGAAACAGCGAGCTATGAGATACCAAGTGCAAAGGCTGAGAGAGACGAATCAGGAACTTGCATTCTGAAGGTATGGTAGAGGTAGGAAGTTTCTGTCATTTAAACTCTTTAGCAGGACTGGATGCTCTTCTATTTCTTCATTTAGCTCCATCTTTACCCCAAGATGCTGATTTCCCCAATTCATACCAGAGGAAGTAGAAGTCACAGACACTGATTTCAGAGGATGAAACACCACATTCAGACAGTGGAACTTCAGCACACTCCCACAACTGCATGGCTTCCATACTACTACAATGTCTTTCTGAGATGCTTGCATGAGTCCCACAGTTGATAGACAGTGGGACACCACTCTACCTTCCTTCTACACTCACACAGCCCCTGGACAACGCCTCCCCAGATCTACCATTATCTTCTCCTCTATCATTACTTCTACCACCTCTACTCCCCACTCAACCCCCCCACTCAACCCCCACCACCTCCACCCCCTCACTCCACCCCCACCACCCTACTCCACCCCCACCACCCCCACCCTCCCACTCCACCCCCACCACCTCCACTCCCCACCACTCAACCCCCACCACTCAACCCCCACCACCTCCACTCCCCTCTCCCCTCACCATCCCCACCCCACCACTCCACCCCCACCCCCCACTCCACCCCCACCCCCCACTCCACCCCCACCCTCCCACTCCACCCTCATCACTCAACCTCCACCACTCCACCCCCACCACCTCCACCCCCCACTCCACCCCCACCACCCCCACCCTCCCACTCCACCCTCATCACTCAACCTCCACCACTCTACCCCCACCACTCCCTCTCCACCCCCTCCACTCCTTGTTCCCTTTACTTCGTCCTCTTCTCTCATCACCCCCTTCTTTCTCTTCTTCCCCATACTCCTCTTTCACTTCTATATTTCTTGGAGGAAACAAATGAATGTGGTGGCATATTGTATATTTAATAAAATCAGCCTGGAATATCAGAGAACAGGATCACCCACAGTCAAGCCAGCAGGATCAGAGAGTGATGACTCAGGCCGTTAATCCCAGCACAGAAAAGACCTACACCTTTAGTTCTGTAACTCCAGAGACAGAGATCTTTCTGTTTCTGTGAGTTCAAGCCCTAACTACCGAACAGTAGTATCCCAAGCCTTTAATCCTAACTCAAGGATTATGATGTAGAGCTGAACTCGGAAGTGAAACAACGGGGCAAAGGCAAGCATAGGCAGACGTTGTGGTATTCTGTAGAAGTGATGAGAGCCAAGCTGAAGACTCTTGAAGATAGATTTACCCTGAGAAGCTGGCCGGGTGAGGATTGACTGTGGTCTGTTTTTTCTCTCTGATATTCCAGCTTTCCCCCAGTATCTGGTTCTAAGTTTACAGTAAATATCAACTAGAATTTGTTTTTCAAATGAAGAGAAAGAGAATAGGTATGTGCAAACTGCCTAAGTTGAACTGCCCTAATGTATGCAGCATTCCTTGTGAGTGATGGGGATATAGAAATTGTCTGAAAGCCCTGCTTCTTCCCTATTGTATCCCACAGCTGTCAGGATGTGGTGGTGCTTCCCGAGTAAAGAAAAACAAAACAAAACAGAGAAAAAAAATGAAAAAGACTCCTTTCTTTTGTTTAAATTCCCGTGAAGGCTTTATCTCTAAACAACTGTTTCCTCTTCCTTTAGAGAACTTATTAGGCATTCACTGTGATTTCTGTACCACAGGTGTTTACCATTGTGAGTGGATGAGTTCTTTGTAGTGACTGTCCACAAGTGTTCCCAAGGATGTGTTCTTCCTGAAGATGACCTTGCTGTTCAGACAGTGAAGTATAACTGCTCTGAGTTTGCCAGGTTTCTGCATATGTTCTGTCTGCCCTGCTGTGAAGTCTCAACATGCAATACTTCCTATGGAACTGTCTGCATCAGCCAGCACAGTAGGATGCTGGGTGCTTCTTCAGTGGACCAGATCAGCAAATTACGGTTGAGATAGTTCCAGATAGAACCTCCTTCTGCTTTTTCTCCGTGTTGGTAATGACAACACCAGGTTATTGTTCTCCTTGGTGATGCCTTTACAGGTCATTTTCCATATGTCAGACTTGACATGTGAAATTCTGATCATAATTATCCTTTGTGATATAAGATGAATAATTTCTTTTCTGGTTTACCTAGACCTTCTTCATACCTTTGTTTAATTGGGCACATCCAATGTTTAAAATTGTCATTTCAAAAATTTTTTAGTTACTGTTATTGTGGTGTGTGTGTGTGTGAGTGTGTGTATACATGTGCACATGCACTTGGCATAACATACATGAAGTCACAAGACAACTCTGTGGGGTCAGTGCTCTTCTTCCTCATTTAATTGAGTTCTAGAAATCAAACTCAGGTTGTTAACACTGTGTTGCTAGCACCCTTATCTGCTGAGCCACCTTGCCAGCCTAAGGGAACATCAGCATTTTAACTTATTTTACTAGACAGTGATATATAAATTTGGTAGCACCAGTTTACAACTGTTATTCTGGGAGCTTGTGGTAACTGCAGGTAGGAAACTTATATAAGGTTTCTCTCTCTGTATCTCTCTGTCTCTCTGTCTCTCTGTCTCTGTCTCTGTCTCTCCCTCCCTCCCCCTCCCCCCTCACACACACACAATTCTCTTTTGCATAGTATCAGTGCTCCATATTTGCTGGTCTCTGTTTAGCTATTGCTCTTTCTAGTTACTGCTTGAATTTAGTTACTACATGCTGTTAGTTATTTTACTGTCAGAGTCTCATGTAGGGTTATTCCATCATATATTAAAACAAAACATTAGCTGAAAATAATAGATGAATTAATTAAAGATTGAAAAGATCATTTAATCTGGGATGAGGGTAGAAGAGTCAGAGAGACATTATGTCTCATACCATGAACATCATTGATAAAAGCTCATGGAAAAACCTTGGGGTCTTTAACAAGATATGAAGTCATTGCATCAGCCCTTTCCTGTGAACAGATCATGTCAGTGTTTATTTTAACTCAGGAACTATCTTAGGAATCATCATGTTCCAGGGGGTAGAGGGGTGGGGGAGACTGGAAGTGGTGACCTATGCCTTTAATCCCATAACTCCAGAGACAGAGATCTGTCTGTGTTTCTGTGAGTTCAAGGCTAACTACCAAATAGTAGCAGCCCACACCTTTAATTTTAATCTGGATGTATAAGAAGACAGAGCAGGCAGTACAAGCCACATGGAGCCAGGCTGAGGAAGCTGGAAGACAGCTGGGTGAGATCTGACTGTGGTGTTTCTGCTCTTTGATATTTCAGACTTTCCCTGATATCTGGCTCTGAGTTTCCTTTATTACAACTAGAATTTGTGTAACACTTGGCATCCAGCTTTGGGGCACCCCCCCCCCACATACAAAAAGCTACTTGATGGCCAGAGAAACACATGGCTGGAGGAGTAATTACCGGCTGGCTAGGCTTTCTGTTCTGAGTTAGCCACCAGTTTTAGGTAAACCGGTCACATGTGTTTCCATTTCATTTTCATCTGAGTAAGTTTTTTAGACAGTGGCCCTTTTCTCCTGGTGAGCTGTATTATTTTTATCTTTTTGGACCCCTCCTTGGGCTGCAATCACACTAGGTAGCTGCCCCACTTCAGTCATTTGAATCATCACTGACAACTAGATTGGTGACTAAATCAGATTTTCTTTAAAGGGGAATTTGTTTAAGGCAATGCAGGATGTTTGATCTTTCTATAATCTTTCTAGATGATTTGATATTGGAACCAGTAAAGGAAAAGATAAATAACGTAGGTGGGACTATCATAATGTTTATCATATTGTTTATTATGAATATTTTTGTTTGATTTTGTTTTAACATTTAAAAAGTCAATTAATGTAATGCCAAGAAAAAAGTCTTAGAAAAACCTGTTAAGAGAGAATACAAAGATATTCAAACCCAAACAGAGGAATATAAAGAACCAATTTCAGCAAAATTGTCTAAGATTACACAAAACAGTCAACATTAGTATATCTAATAACCTTTAAAAAATTGCAAAATAATAAAAATAATACAGAAGCTAGTTGGGTTCTAGTATAAATGTTAGAATTAAGGAGAGTCAAGAAAGCAATTGTGACATATGGAACAAACTCACCATTGGTAAAACAAATGTTAAACAATTGGTCATCATGTAACTAGATCACCTCTAAAGACTAGTTAGATATGGTTACTGTTTTAGAGGTTGGAAAGCTTTTACAGTGGAAAACGTGGTGGAATGAGGAGACTAAAGCAATAGAACAAGAAGCAGAGACAGAGCATGGAAGTCTACCAAGACTAAATTCACTAAATTCTTGGGGAAGGAGATTATGCTGATACTGAAAAGCAATCCTTATACAATGAACATACTCTAGATTTATGCCGTATAGCAGCTTTAAATGCCTGGGATTGAATTGAAGAAATAGGAAAGAAAACTGAATCCTTCACAAAAGTAATTCAAAGCCCCAAAGAAACATTTACAGATTTTTTTTCTTTTTCAGAGATTAACTGTAGTGGTAAACAGAATGGTATCAGATTTAGAAGCTAGGCAAATAATAATTGAATCGATGGCTTTGAGAATGTTAATTAATACATGACATAGAAGAATACTTAGACCATTAAAAGCAAGGTCACCACCCTTGGTGGATTGAATTCATGAGACAAGAAATCTAGAGTTTTATCATGGTGATGATAACTGGGAAAGAGAGTATTTCTAGAAGTATAAGAAAAAGACAAAATGTTAAATGTTATAATTGTGGAAGGCAAGGTCACATAAAAAGAAATTGTAAACAAGGCATTCCCAGAAACAGTGTTTTTGTTAGGAATAGCATCAAGAGAATGCCCTCCCTTATGGAGTATGCAGAAGGTGTAGAAAAGGGATACATTGGACAAATGAATGCAGGTCAACAAGGGATAGACAAGGTAACTTTCTGCCTTCTGGAAACACCCTAAGGTGACTTTCAAAAACCAGTACTTCAATTCCAGTCAATCTTACCTTGCCACTGTGGAGGAAACCCCTTTTCAGAACAATTAAAACCTATTTTTTTTTTTTTTAAAAAAAAAATACTACACTGAACGATAGTAAATCTATAGAAAAAGAAAAAGCTCAGGGAAAATTATAAAGCAAGTGTTTTGGAAAGCTTCTATAAATATACAAAAGCCAAAATTAAAAGTACAAATAAATGATTTTATTATTGAATGTTTATTGGACACAAGGACAATTGAATCAATAATTTTGCCAGAGTCATGGCATCCAAGTTGGCCTTTCCAGGAGGTAAATGTTCAGTTTTGGGGAATTAGGTCATTATCCCAGGTAAAACAGGGTGCAAGATGTCTTGAGTGTATAGGACCAAAAGAATAGAGAGAAATATTAAAGCCATATGTGGCTAACATTGCTATAAATGTATGAAGACAAGATTTATTACAACAATGGAATACACAGATTAATATTCATCCAAACACAGAAATAAACCATAAACTAGCATGTTTCCAGAGAAAAAAAGCATTAGAAGGTATGAGACCATCACAGTCTGATCAGGTTATACAGAAACAAGGCACAACTGCTTATCTTTCAAAAACACCCACAGCACTAACTCTAAAATGGCTGACAGAGAAGCCTATATAGGTTCATCAATGACCTCTAACAAAAGAGAAATTGCGGGACTTAGAGCAGCTGGTACAGGAGCAGTTAAATGCTCAGCATATAGAAGAATCAACCAGCCATTGAAATTCTCCTATATTTGTTATTAAAATTAAATCTGGAAAGTGGAGAATGGAGACAGACCTAAGGGTGATAAGCAAAGTGATTCAGCCAATAGGCTCTCTACAATCTGGAATTCCTTTGCCTTCTCTGTTACCTAAAGAATGGCCTATTATATTTATTGATTTAAAAGACTGTTTCTTTACAATGCATTTATAAGAACAAGGCAAAAGAAATTCACCTTTGCAGTGCCCACTTATAATAATTCCTGGCCTATAAAAAGATATCAGTAGAGGGTAGTCCCTCAAGTAATGCTGAGTAGCCCCACTCTGACAATATTTTGTGCAGAAGCAAGTAGAACAAATATGTAACAAATTCCCACAATCTATAATTTATCATTATATAAACAACAAGTTGTTGGTTGGTTCAAATATTGATACCCTAGAAAAAATGTTTGAAAAAGTGAAAAAAAAATTGCCTGCTTGGAGATTATAAATTGCCTGTTAAAAAATACAAAGAGGGGATTCCATTAATTATTTAGGTTTCAAAATAGACCAACAAAAAGTTAGACCCCAAAAGGTACAGATCAGGATAGGTAGATTGGAGACACTTAATGATTTTCAAAAATTACTAGAAGACATTGCCAATTTACGACCCACTATTGAAACAAAAATGATAAACTGGATAATTTGTTCAAAACCTTAAATGGTGACAAGGACTTAAATAGTCTGAGAGAATTGTTACCTGGAGCTGAGAAAGAATTAGCTTTGGTGGACAAGAAATTACAGGATACACATGTGGACTGTGTGGATGAGGACCTTAATTACATTCTAGTTATCTTGCCCTTTAAGCATTCTCCTATAGGAATTTTAATGCAAAGGGAAAATGTTATACTAGAATGGATATTTCTACCACATACACCAAGTAAGAAATTAAAAACATATGTGGAAAAGATTTCTGAACTGATTTTTAAAGGAAAATTAAGACTTTGCTAATTGACAGGAATGAGTCCATCAGAAATTATTGTACCTCTAATAAATAAATTGATCAATTATGGGTAGAAAATGAACCTTGGCAAAGAGCCTGCAGTAATTTTTTTAGGAGATATAAACAACAAATATTCTCAAAGCAAAAGAATTGAATTTCTAAAGAAAACTAATTGGATTTTTCCTTGTATTGTATGAGATAAACCACTTTCTGGAACCCCTATATTTTATAGTGATGCAAACAAATTAGAAAAGGCAACTTAAAAATCAGAAAATATTAGTAAAGTGGCTCAAAGCCCTTATAATTCTGTTCAAAAGTTGGAATTATATGCTGTCATGATGGTATTAATGGATTTTACTTATCTTCTTAACATAGTCACCGACTCTCAGTATGCAGAGTTATTTTACACATTGAAACTGCTGATTTTATTACTAATTATTCAGAATTAACTTCATTACTTATTCAGTTACAAGAAATAATCAGGACTAGGGATCATCCCTTCTATATAACACACAGTTGATCCCATATGTGTCTGACAGGTCTTTTAGCACAAGGTAATCATGAAATGGATAAATTGTTAGGAGGAAATGTGCTAGAGGTTACAGAATTTCATTAAAAAAATCCCATCAATAGCAAAGAATTAAAAAAAAAGATTTCTGTATCACTTGGCAACAAGCCAATGAAATTGTAAAAAGATGTCCCACCTATTTCTTTTATAACCAGACTCTATTGCTAGCAGGAAGTAATCCTAAAGGATACATAGAAATGAAATTTGGCAGATAGATGTGTTTTATTTTACAGAATTTGGGAAATTAATATATATTCATTATATAATAGATATATTTTTAGGATTTCAATGGGCAATTTCTCTGAGTTCAGAAAAGACTGATTCTGTAATCATACATTTGCTAGAAGTTATGGCCATCATGGGAATACCTTTACAAATTAAGGCCGACAATGCTCAGGTACATGTCTCTAGTAAAATGAAACAATTTTTTGCTTAGTATAATAATATAAAGCATAGTACAGGTATATGACACCAATCCTACATGGCAAGTAGTCACAGAGATCAAATTGAACTCTAAAAGATATACTAAATAAACAGAAAGAATAACAAAGACCCCTAGAGATAGACTAAATAATGCTTTATTAACTTTGAATTTTCCCAGTGCTAATGAGAAAGGAACAATAGCTGCTGAAAATCAATGGACTATAGAAAAAACAGCTGAGCTAAATCAAACTGTCTATTTCAAAGATGTAATAACCTCTGAATGGAAGCCAGGATATGTGCTACACTGGAGAAGAGGCTTTGCTTTGTTTCCACAGGTGAAGAAAATTATGGATACCATCAAAATTTATAAAGACTTGATTTGAACCAGAGAAACTTCATAAAAATAAGAATTAATGGCTCATCCACCCATATTGCAATTCTTTAAGTTGTAAGAAGAAAACAAAATGTTGGGGCAGGTTTTTGTTTTTGTCTTTACAGAAAACTAAAAATACCCATCTTCAAGAAGTTAAAAGTCCTTGGACATCTAGATGTCTAAAGCAGAAAGGAGGCTATCTAGAAAAATTTACAAGCAGAAGAATATTGGACCTATTGTTATCAGTATATTCTACATGGCAAAATCTCATTGCTTAACCTTTATATATCTTTATTTGTAAGAAAAGTTGAAGTCCCAATTTAATTATTATTTAAAGCTGGCTTTAGAGTTAGAGTGTGGCTCTCTCCTTCTCTATACCCAAACATACTTGTTAAAGGAAAATGAAAAATCCCTGTATCATATCAGAAAAGCCACCTGATATGGGACAGAAAAATAAGTAAAATAAGGGACTATTCTATTGTTACTAATTTTATGCTGAATAAATGTTTATAAAGCTATAAGGTTATGTATATATATTTGAACTTTTTGTCATCATATTGACGTTCATATTGAATACAAATTAATTATAGAAAAAGGCTTTATTTAGATTCCTGTACATTGTGTTGGGTTTTAGTCTCATGCGTATTCTGCAGTGATCCATGGCAATACCTATTTGGGAACTCAAAGTATCCAAAAGGAAGATGGGGCCCCACAACAATGATTTCACATACACTATGACAAAGCTACTGGGCTGACAAATACCAACCACAGATCAGATTTAGATTACAAGCTGTTCAGAATAATTTGAGATGCCTAGCTGAGATGAACCAGCTTCACAGACTACTATAGCAAGGACTTGAGAAAAGCCATGCACTTTTCTGTTATGCAGAGACTGGACAACAAATGAAACAGCTACTTATTTCAGGACTTGACAATTAACAAAACTTTTCTTTTCAGGATCCCCTAAGGATGCTGTTGCCCCCAGACAGCAAGAAGTAAATTTAAGAACACAGTGCCCACATTCCCAAGAGGTAGGGTGGGTAGATTTTGGTCTTTCAATGGGTTATGGCTGATTGTCGTTGTTTATGGTGACTGGTTAAAAATTGTTATTGGTTATGGTAATTAAAAATGCTAAACAAGAGATATTAGATTTAGTGTTCTTGTTTAAAAAAAAGAAAAAAGGGAATACAGATACTATAGGATATAAAGATAGATTTTTGATTCTACATTTAAAAAGCAATTACTAACTTTAAATATTTTACATTGGATTGGATTTTTTGTATATTGCATACAAATTGTATATATTGATATAAAATTGAGATTAATTTTGTTACTGTATATATCTCTATGCTTGTTCAAGGTATTATACCTATACAGTTCATCCATCAATGTAATACAAATTGTTAATCCATGAAAGTTTTTATTACCAACTAATTGGGGTATAAAGAAATGAAAGTTAGTAGTTAGACATTACAGTCCAGCTTATAGTCAGATATGTTTTCAAAATCTGACATATTTTTGATGAACAAGTGTAGTATGAAGTTTCTGGCCCTGACTTTCGGGCCTAACCTCAAAGTTTAGGACCCACAGACCTGCAGATCCGCAGTCCCACAGTCCCACAGAGACACACAGAGGCTTACTATAGTTTTAGGCTGATTGGCCTCAGGCCCAGGCATATCACTTTCTAGCTCTCTACCCTTCATCTAACCTATATCTCTTGTTCAGCCATGTGGCTCGGTACCTTTCTCTAGAGCAGCATAGTTGTCCTCGGCTTCCTCTGGCTTCTCTCTGGTGCTCTGTCTGGCATTCTGCTCTCAGAGATTTTCTTAGTCTGGTAGCCTCGCCTACACTTCCTGCCTGCCTTTGGCCAATCAGCTCTTTTTATTAAACCAGTGGGTGGGACAATTATTTACCATGAAACAACACAATACCCCTACAAACAGGCCTTTTTCAAACACTTCAGAGATCCATAGAATATGGCATTTAAGCTATTTTAATAGCATAGGTTCTTATTATTTTTATGATAATAGGGCATCTGCTCCTGCCAGCAACAATCTACTTCAAAGAAGATTATGGACATCAAAGAACTCCATATGGAGTTGACCTTCTTTGTGGCAAAAGTTAGCCACTGAACAAGAATGTACTCTTGCCTTGACTGCTGACAGTGTGATGTTCAAAATGGACAAGCAGGAGGCACACAAAAAAGAATTACCAAGCCTTTCCAAAACAAGGTATCAAGGTGTTTGAGGATATCCTGCTTCACAGGGAAGTCTGTCAGACATGTTAGGCCTATAGGCCGAAGATGGGTGCTTCAATGATACAAAAGAACCTTGGGTGATCATCCAGGCAGCCAGCTGTTTCATTTCTTACATTTTTTGGAAGTTACTTCCTTGCCCACGCTGTTTAATTAGTTAATATTATTTCCTTCTTGGGTCTCTGAGGGAGTTGAAGATGAGATAGTTATAGTTTTCTAGTGACAGTTTTAGAAAAGAAGCTCAGAATTTGAAGTGTATAAGTTTATAAGTTTGAGAGACATCAAAACAATAGCTTTTAGATAGTAATACAAGTTAGATAGAAAGTGAATTAGGTTTAATCCTTTGGACTCACCAAAATAGGATAATTAATGGAATATTTTCTTTGAATTGTCAATTGTTAATGGACTGGCCATTACTCATGTAATTATTGTTTATATACATTGTATATAATTATTGTACCTATTTTATATGGTTTTTCTTATGTTAGTTATAACCTTTATTTTTGACACAAAAGGAGATATGTGGTGTTGTTATATATTTAATAAAACAAGTCTAGAATGTCAGAGAACAGATCCACCCACAGTCAACCCAAGAGGGTCACAGAGTGGTGACCTGTGCCTTTAATCCCATAACTCCAGAGACAGAGATCTTCTTGTGTTTCTATGAGTTCAAGGCTAACTACCAAATAGGATAGCTCACACCTTTAATTTTAACCTGGATGTGAATCAACTGGGTGAAGAAGGTATTTAAGGCAGGCATAGAAATACAGATTCATTCTGTAGAAGCCACGAGGAGTGAGGCTGAGGAAGCTGGAAGATACCTGGGTGACATTTGACTGTGTTGTTTCCTCTCTTTGATATTCCAGACTTTCCCCGATAGCTGGCTCTAAGTTTCCTTTAATTCAACCAGAACTTTTGCAACAATGTGGTCAAAGACATTGAATGAAAAATTGTAGACACAGATAATTTGCAAGTTTTAACTTCTGCACAATTTGTTTTGTGCTCTCTGGAATATGAACCAGCCTTTGTCTGGTGTATCCACATTTATACCTACTTCCCACCCTGTTGCCTCTTGGAATCTCTTCTGGATATTAGATCAACTGTTTAAGTCCACCCAAGTGACCCTTATATAGCTGCCTCTCACTATGTCTCAATGACTTTATCAGTAGCATCATTTCATTTCATCTTGTGCCATATCACATCAGTGTAAGAAGGATGACTATAGAATATGACATTTTGGGAAAAACTATAGGTGTTAATGTAGGGACATTTCTATAATTATTCCTAGTTTTTAATCTGATATTGTGCTTAATCTATAATTTTAAATTTTCATGACTGTGTATGCATAAGATAAAATAGTACATCTAGGGTCTGATATTATTTAGAGTCATGGGCATCTGTAGTAGTGGAGTTTCTTGGTCCCAGGCGGCCAGAGGTCCAGAAACACAGACCTGCTGCCCCAGACCCCTTAGCTACCTGCCGCCACTGTTCAGGCCCCCAGAAATGACTCAGATGCTTATATTAAGTTCATGCTGTTTGGCCTATGGCTCAGGCACATTGCTTGCTAGCTCTTACATCTTAAATCAACCCACTTCTATTAATCTGTCTGCCACGTGGCCAGTGGCTCACCTGTGCTCCTTACATGTTGCTCCTTTGGGCTTTTACTCAGTCTGCCTGACTCTGCCCTGCTCTTCCTACCTATTCTGATTCCTCCTCCTACTTTTTCTATGTTGCCTGTCATGGGCTAAAACAGCTCCTTTATTTAAAGATTGCTATTCACAGCATACAGAAAGGCATTCCCACATCTGGCATCCTATGCTTTCTTGACTGAATACCTCCCAAAAGTATGTTGGGACTTCAGTATTTAAGCTTCTCTCAGTTTTCACATCAGTCACAGCTTGCTTTTCCTTTCTCTTAGAGCTAATGTCTCCTAAATCCAGCTGCTCAATTAACCTTTCTTTATCTAACCTGGGAAACTAATCATTGTGTTGTTCCTGATTTAGAAAGGGATTGTGTGTCAGTTCTACAGCTAGAAATGTTGCCTTAACTTCTATCTTTTGCTTTCTTGTTTTCCCATGTGATTGAGCACCCTAAAGACCTACCAAGCATCTTGTATATATTCTTTCCTCCCTTACCTATTTCCACTACCTGTATTTCAGCTACCACACCTTTTTACCCAAGGAAGACCACCAAAGGGCTCTTACTGCTTCTGTTCTCTTTGGATTCTTTCTAACCCCTGGTCTACACTATAGTCAGAGCTTGCTTATCTGAAAAGCAAACTAGTCTCTCACCATACCACCCTGAACACATCTGACATTTTAAACTCAAAATGCATGATGTAATTTTTCTTCTTAAAAGTGCCAAAGGTTTTAAGGTGGGCAAAATAAGGGCAAAAATGAAAACATGTCCAGAGCCACCTGATCCACATGCTGCCCAGCTTTACTTCTTTCCCATTTCTCCATCATTCTCACACTTGGCAAGCTCCCTCTTGCCCATCTCTGGACTGGACCTTTGCCTTAGCTTTTCTCCTTCTTAAAATGCTCTTCTATTCCCTGGCACCCCATAAACTGGCAGTTTCCCTCCAAATTCCATCTTAGCCACCCACAGCTGTGATTTCTCCACTGTCTAACTCCATTCCACAGTAAACACAGCTCCAGCCATAATCACAGTATCAGGCTTTTCTTCTGTACTTCAAGTTCTCTAAGTACCGGGTCCATGTCCTAATTGGCTTCGCCAGTTTGTCTCTAGAATTTAGCACAGTGCTCTTCACCTATTTACTTGTCAAATTTTGTTGAGAGATGATGAAAGTACTGGCAGTATGCATTAATACTGGAGATGTTTTATTGATTCAGTAAATATATTCAAAGGGGAAATTCAGGTTTAACAAAAGTGTAAGTATGTGTCTGCCATGTGTGGACAGATACCTGCAAGGGTCTGAAGAATGGGTCAGGTTCCCTGAATCTTGAGTTACAGTTTCTTGTGATTCTCTCCGATACTGGAATTGAACTCATATCCTCTGCAAGAGCTGCAAATCCTCTTAACTGCTGAACCATCTCTGCAGATCAATGCCGACTTAATGGATAAGAACAAAAATGAGTAATGATGCACTATTTCTTTAATTTCCAACTGCTTTTAATTTGTTTAAGTTATTTATAAAAGATCTCTAGGGAAATTCATTGTGTTTATCTGCTTCTTGGAGGGAAGGGGAGAATTGTATTCATATTTCATAATACAGTTACTTTTAGTGCTCTCTTAACAGTACCTAGTAAAGGGAAGTTGCATACTACAGGTACTGTAATCAAGTCCATTCATACCTTAGTTTAAAAGTAAGAGCATGGAAAATGCCTGTGTGAGTGTCCTATAAAACAGTGAAGAGACAAAGATGATCTTGCCTTTACTTTTATGAATAAACCACGTAGCTGAACAGTATCATCACTATTCATTTGTCTACATTTAGATTTAAAGAAAGCTGTGCCTGAATCACCTGAATGATGAAGCTGGGAGAGAGGGCCCAGTGGGGCTCCTGCTGCTAAGTCTGATGGTCCAGTTAGGTCCCTGAGATCACTTAGTAGAATGAAAGAACAGACTATTTGTCCTCTGGGTGGCACATGTGTGCTGTGATCCCTGTGTGCCAGGACATGTCTACACATGCAGAATAAATAAATACACGTAAAAATAAAGATACTAAAATAAGAGACTGCCTGGCTAATCGCCCCTAAAACACTGCATACCAAACTAACCTTTGTTGATCAAAGATTGTGTATCATAACCCTTCCTGTATGCATCTTCTTTTGTGGATTAGCAGTACTACTTTGTTGTCTACTTTTTAGGGAGTGACTTTGAACTATTAGAAATGAGTGTATTAAAAAGGGCTACCATAAGAGTACTTGCCAAATACAACAAATAATAATTAGTGATGCTGTCTTTATCCTGAGGTGAGAGGCAATTTTCAAATGAGCAGATGATCAAGATTCAATAATAATGGAGAATTATACCCAATGTAAAATTTTGTTTTTCTGCACGATTAAAGAGTGGGTATAATTTTCATATACAAATTAATTCAAATACACACTTTAAGGATACATCACTGAGCTATAAAAACCTCTCTTCACTGGCATTAAGCTCTACCAAAGCCTCCATGATTAGTATGCTGCTATAATAATAATTTATGATATGGATAACATTAGTTAGTGCTTCTATGGCAGCAGCTACTATGGTAGTTTATTTTTAATAGCTAACTCCAGAAACATTTTCTTAAAGTAGCCACATATGAGCTATATTTCAAAGTACAGGAAGAAAGTGAGTTTTGCAGAGACCAAGTAAATAAATTTACCAAGATCTTTAAGGCTTAGTACGTGAGAGAGGTTTGTTTACGTTCAAGCTTATTTGTTGTTTTGGTTACCATTCTATTGCTGTGAAGAAAGACCATGACTAAGGCAACTTATAAAAGAAATTATTTAATTGGGGCTTCCTTACAGTTTCAGAGTGTTAGTCTTTGATCATTATGATAGGAAGAGGAAGACAAGGAGGTAGGCGGCATGGCTGAGAGCTTACATCTGATCTACAAACAAGATGCAGAGAGAATCATAACGGGTCTGGAGTGAATGCTTGAAACTTCAGTGTCCATTTGTAGTGACATACCTCTCCCATCAAGGCCATATCTCCTAATTCTTCCTAAACAGTCCACTAACTGGGAAACAAAAATTCAAGGCTATGATCCTATGGGGATCTAAACCACAACAGTTGTTTTGTGATAGAGATAGATCAGTGGTTTAACAGCATGGTTGCTCTTCCAGAGAGAGGACTTATGTTTTATTCTCATCATTCACATGATGGCTCACAACCATTTCCAGTTTCAAGGAATCTGATTTCTTCTTCTGTGCTCTCTGGGTATTAGGCATGCAAGTCATATATGCATATATACATTAGGCAAAATGCCCCTACACATAAAAATAAATAAATCTTTAAATTTGTTTGATTATTTAGTAATCCAATATTAGCACTGAATCAGAAATCATAAGAGAGAAAAAAGCAAGGGCGTCTCAAACATGACTACTTTTAGGCCATTTGTTTACTTATTTACTTACTTACTTGTTTATCTATTTATCCATCCATCCATCCATCCATCCATCCATCCATCCATCCATCCATCCATCTATCTATCTATCTATCTATCTATCTATCTATCTATCTATCTATCTATCTATCTATCTATCTATCTATTTATTTATTATTGCTTTTTTGAGACAAGGTCTCACATAGTCCAGGCTTTCCCTATAACTCCCTATGTAGCAGCAATGGACAATGGTGACTGTATAAAGTTCTCTGGTGACTATAAGAAATGGGATGTGATTGAAATGGGAAGACCACCTGAAGATATATCAGAGACTAGATTAGGAGGGTAAATTGGAGATTGTGAAGAGGTTTAGAAAGATTTTCTATTTAGAGGCAGTGTCATTATGTAACCCAGGCTAGCCTCAATGTCTCAAACTCACCATGTATTCCAGGTTGCCCTCAGACTTGCACCCATTCTCCTGGACTAGGATTTTAAGTTTTTGGAGGTTTCACCATCTATATATATGGTTTTATCACTTCATATGTGACAGGACATCATTCTAATATTTTATGTAGAATAACTATATCAATAAAATTATAGTTTAGAATACAAGGCAATCCTGAGCCAGATGTCAGGAAACATTTTGTTAACACATATAGACCAAATTGTACCCATGAACTCATAGCAACAATAGCTATCATAAGACATTCACAAGAGTGGGCCCATCAGTGTTCAAAGATGGGTAGTAAATGAACTCATAAGGCTCCACAATCCCTGAGGAGCCATTATTGGCACTAGAAGAATTATATTTCTCGTTGGTGTAGCCATGAGTCAGTTCCCATTGCTAAATAATGCCAACCCATGCCCTGAAGACAACCCTAGTTAAGATGTCTAAGTAGGGGGGTGTTTACTAGAGAGCAGGAAGGGTTTGATGGGAAGGCAAGGAGAAAAAAAGAAAACTATGAAGTATAGTATCAAATTATATTCTATATGTACAAAATTGTGAAAGAATAAATATATTCATTAAAAATAACAATACTAGCAACACGAGCAACATGCTTCAACACTAAATTATCTTTTGCTCAAAATAAGACTGATTCTGTCCTAGAAAAGAATACTCATACTTTCCTTTTGTCCCTCACTTTTGAGTAATGTTCCACTTTACTCTGGAGTAAATAAAATCTGAGCTTAGCATTTTGGAAGCTGGAGAATGTGTTATGAGGTTGCCAGTTTCTGTCTGTTGCTCTGCCTGTCTCCCTCTAAAAATAAAGCACTGTTATTTTCTGTGTTATTGATTTCTACAATACTTCCATTATTTCTTAGTTAGGAATATTTTAAAACTTCTACCAACAGTTATTTTTTAAGCTGTAAGTATTTGGAAGTAGGCTATGAAGTGAGTTTGCAATTTGTAAACTCCCAAAGTGATTTTATCTATTTTTCTTTGGTCTTCCATCATTTTAGAATATTAGTTTTCTAAGAGTTTCTTAATGATTCTTTGGTACACATCATCATGTCTTTAATCTCTAATTTTATTTTAGTTTTTGGTTTGGTTTGTTGCTTTGATAATCGATTTTGTTGATCTTGTTAATCTTCAGAAAACATGATTGCTTCATCTTTGTGTTGTTTTTATGTCTGCATCATTTTTTAATTTTTTTCTCTGATTTTAACAATTTTCTTTCTTTTCTGGACTTTTTTATTTAAAATTTATTTTTAAATTTTTATTTACTTTTTGTGACATCCTGAAATGTGCAGGCAAATGGATGGATCTAGAGAGTACCATCCTGAGTGAGGTAATACAGACCCAGAAAGATAGAGATGAAGTGTACCTACTTATAAGTGAGGTAATACAGATCGAGAAAGACAGACATGGTATGTACTCACTTATAGGTGAATTTTAGTTGTAAAGCAAAGGATTATCAGGCTCTAATCCACAAGCCCCAAGCAGCTAGGTAACAGAAGAAACTTAAGAGAGACCTCTACAGATCCTTCTGGGAAGGGTAAATAAAGATCTTCTGAGTAAATTGGGATTATATGGGGGAGGGAGTAAAGGGAAGTGAAAAGAGAACATGAGAGAAGGAGATGGTTGAGTGAGAGGAGCAACAGAGAGGGAGAACAAAGAAATAGATATCTTGATAGAGGAAGAAGTCATTTTGGGGTTAGAGAGAAACCTGGTGCTAGGGAAATATCCAAGAACCCACAAGATGTGCCCAGCTAGGACTCCAACCAATAGTGGAAAAGGAGTCTAAACAGGACTTCTCCTGTAATCAAACAAATGGCCACCTTAATTGTCATTATAGAACCTTCATAAAGCAACTGATGGAGGCAGAAACAGAGATCTGTAGCTAAGCACCAGGTCAAGCTCTTGATAAATTTTTCCTGAGATTAATATGTAATTTCCTTCTCAATCTCTTTTGATTGATTTTGACTTAAAGTGTATTTTGTTAGATATTAAGATACCGACACCAGTTTGCTTCTTAAGTCCATTTAATTGGAAAGTCTTGAAGTTGAGGCATGTTTCTTGTATGCAGCAGGAGGATGGCATTGGTTTTTATCTCCTTTCTGTCAGCCTGCATCTTTTTATAGGGGGACTGAGTTCATTGATATTAAGGGATATTAATGACTAGTAATTGTTTATTCCTGTTACTTTTTTTGGTGGTAGTGTGTGTGTTTCCCTTCTTTGGTGTTTTATTCTATGAATATCTACTGTTTATGGTTTCATGAGTTTATCTAACTTCCTTAGTTTGGAGTTTTCCTTCTAGTGCTTTCTGCAGCGCTGGATTTCTGGATAGGTGTGTTTACACATTATGGATCTAATAAAATTAATGTAGAAGTGACCTGTTAGGCTGAGGCACATGATGATAGCATTTACCTTGTTCACCCTGAGAAACTGTCTGAGTGAGACTTGACTGTGGTTTGTTTACCTCTCTCTGATAGTCCAGATTTTCCACTATATCTGGCTCTGTATTTTCAATATATACCAACTAGAATTTGTGCAATATTTGGTGCTCAACTTGTGGGGCACAAATTCACAAAAGAGCTGCTTGCTGGCCCAAGCCGCATGTGGCTGGGAGCTGCATGTGAGGCTAGGTTTTCTGTTTAAAGTTAGCCTCCATCCTTAGAGCCGATCACTGTGTTTCTTCTCCATACTCATCTGGGTGAGTTTTCCTGTTATTTTGTGTATGTGTGTGTGTTTCTGATACCAAACTAGGATAGCTGCCCCACTTCACAGTCATCAGAATTGTCACTGACAATAAGTTTGTTGAATAAATAGGGTTTCTTAAAAAGAAAATTTTGTTTAAAGGAGAAAGAGAATTTTTCCACATTTGAAATGAGAAAGAATAATATGATGGATGGTGTTTTGTCTTTGGTTGATATTATTCTACATGGTTTGAAACTTGAGCCAATAAAAGAGAAGATAAATAATGTAGATGAGATTTTTTTATAATATCTATTATAAATGTTTTTGGTCATTCTTGTTTTAGTCCTAAAATAATTGGTTTTTATGAGTCTCAATTGTTTGTGAAGAACAATATCACGTAAAAAGGGACTGTAGTCAAGGCTCCTATGGAAACAATGCCTTGTTAGGAATAATCTCTAGAGAATACCTCTTCTTTCTTGAGTATGCAAAAGGTGTGGCAAAGGAGGCACTGGACCAATGAGTGCAGGTCAACAGGATATGGGCAAGCCCTGAGGGAACTTTTGAAGAACCCTTATCAAATCCAGTTCAGTCTCATCTTGTCATCAGGAGAGATATATTACAGACTTTTAGTGATTTCCAAAGATTGCTATGAGACATTTCCAATGTATAGACCCCTTTTGGAATAAAAAATGATGAACTGCATTATTTTATCAAGCCATAAATGGTGACAAGGACTTAAACAGACCAAGACAATTATCAGCTGAAGCTTAGAGAGAATTGGCTTTGGTGAAAAAAAAATTACAGGATGTACATATGGATCATGTAGATCCAGGCATTAATTTCATTTTGGTTATTTTACCCTCTAGGCATTCTCCTACAGGAATTTCAATACAAAGGGAAAATATTACATTGGAACAGATATTTCTACCACATAAACTGAGTAAGAAATTAAAGATGTATGTGGAAAGGATTTCTGATTTGATTTTTAAAGGAAAATTAAGGCTTCATCATTTGACTAAATGGACCCAGCAGAAATTGTTGTACCTTTCTTTATGTAATGAAGAAATGGACCAGTTATTGGAAGAAAGTGAATCTTGGCAAAAAGCTTGCAATATTTTTTTTTTGAAAAAATAACAGTGGATATCCCCAAAGCAATAACATTTAAATTATAAAGGAAACTAACTGGATTCTTCCTCATGTTGTACTGGAAACACAAATTTCTGGAGCCCCTACATTTTATACTGATACAAATAAGTCAAGAAAGGTAGGTTAAAAATTAGAAAATGTAAGTAAAATGGACAAAAGCCCTTACAATTCTGTTTGAAAGTCAGAATCGCATACTATTATGATTTCATTAAGGGTTTTTACAGAACCTCTTAACACTGACTCTCAGTGTGAAGAAAGAGTTGTTTTATACATTGAAACTGAGTCTTTGTTTCCAATGAGTCTGAATTAACTTCAGTATTTATTCTATTACAAAAAATAATCAGGAAAGGAGTCATCCCTTCTATATTATATACATACAACCACATACAGATCTGTCAGGCCCTCTAACACAAGGTAGTGATAAAATTGATAAATTATTAATAGGAAATGTGCTAAAGGCCTCAGAATTTCATAAAATATCACATTAATAGCAAATGCTAAAAATAAGATTTCTCATCACTTGGCAACAAGCAAAAGAAATTGTAAAACAATGCCCTACCTGTTCCTTCTATAACCAAACTTCATTATCAACAGGAAGCAATTCTAAAGGTTTATGTAGAAATGAAATTTGGAAGATGGATGTGTTTTATTTTCCAGAATTTGGAAAATTAAAATATGTACATTATACAATAGATACGTTTTCAGAATTTCAGCGGGTAACTGCTTTGAGTTCAGAAAAGGCTGATTCTGTAATCATGCATCTGCTAGAAGTTATGACCATCATGATAATACCTATACAAATTAAAACTGATAATGCTCCAGTATATGTCTCTATTAAAATAAAAAAAAATTTGCTTGTTATAATATAAAGCATATTACAGAAATACCACACAATCCTACAGGGCAAACAGTCATAGAGAGATCAAATCAAATTCTAAAGTATACGTTAAATAAACAGAAAGCGGTAACAATGACACTCAGAAACAGATTACATAATGCTTCATTAACTTTGAATTTTCTCAGTGCTAATGAGAATGGAACAAGAGCTGCACAAAAGGCATTGGATTATAGGAAAAATGACTGAGCTAAATCAACCTGTCTATTCCAAAGGCCTCAGAATGGAAATCAGAGTGTGTGCTTTGTTGGGTAAGGGGTTTTGCTTTTTTTTTCCACAGGTGAAGAAAAGGTATGGATACCATAAAAATAAATAAAAATGCAATTTGAACAGGAGAAGCTTCCTGATAGGGAAAAATGTTGGCTCATTCACTAATGTGACAATTCTGTAAGTTGTAAGAAAGACTCACCTAAAATGGTTGAGGCAGCATTTTGTTGTCTATACAGAAAATTATAAATACTCATCTTTAAGAAATCAAAAGGTATTGGACATCTAGATGTCTAAAGCAAAAGGGAAGGCTAAATGTGATGGGATTCAGGTGTCAGCTGATAAGATCCAAGGATGCTTACCCAGGGTCCCGGGCCCCTGAAGGGGGAGTGGCCAACCCCATTGATAAGGGGCTGCTGGGACCCTGGAGGCCTGATTTCTGGTTCCTGACTGTTGGAGAGACCGGTTTGGCATCCATTGTCCATT